>BOSO01003904.1:0-21389 GCA_018403395.1 Gorsachius goisagi
GCCCCATCCCTGGAAACATTCAAGGCCAGGTTGGATGGGGCTCTGAGCAACCTGATCTAGTTAGCGGTGTCCCTGCTCCCTGCAGGGGGGTTGGACTAGATGACCTCTAGGGGTCCCTTCCAACTCAAAACATTCTATGATTCTATGTGTGTGTACAAATGCATTTAGCAAAGTATGACATATCACATTGTTTTCCAAGTTCTAATATGACCCAGAAGCTATTTCAACATTCACTTAGCTACTCCAGGAATAACAAGATTTAGATCAATGCAATTGTATATGATGGTACCCTCAGCCATTGCTGGAATAAAGTGTACATTAGAAGCATAAGTATCGCAAAATAAAAGAAGTTAGATCAGTACAACTGAGCATAAATTCTAGTGGGAACATCAGCTGGATTAGAAGCACAGGCTCCCAGGTAATTTGTTGCTTAGAGGATCACAATAACACAGAGGAGAAGCTTTCAAGTCACTTGTAAAAGTCCTGAGCATATTTCCGATGTTCTCTGTTTTTCATTGAAAGCAAATGTAGTTCTGAAGCAAAGTTAGTCTAAACACAGTAATTATCCCATGGAATTTGACCTCTGTCCTTCTATAAACTAATCAAGGCAAATCAAGATTAATGTTCAGTGAATATTGTCCTGTCCCACATCAACTATCATTAGCTGCTTCAGCTGACATTGTAAAATAACTCAGGTCCATTTTCTGTTTAAAAGATATGACATCGGTGATTAGCCTATTGTTTCTAATTTCAGTATGCATCAGTCTGTGCCATACACTGATTTCAGAGTACAAAGGAAAAAATGAAGAGGTTTGCATATCTCTTCAATAATACAAAGTAATAAATATAAAATAAATTGAGAGAGAGAGATCTAGTGCACTATGAAACCATATAATCTATTTTATAGTGAACCAGAGCCCACACACGTACAGAAATGAAACATTCTGTTCTCTGCTTATTTTAGTGACTATTTGACTTTTTGAAACACATTTTCAGACCTTTTTCCCTGGCTGTTCTGTGAAAATATTCTTCTGATAGTATTTGATAGCTAAGGTTATATGCTCAGGAAATCCTACTTGCTCTGTGAAAGAAAAAGGCAGGAGATCTACTACAATCATTCCTACTGCACAGTAATTTAGAAGCTGCAGGTTTGGGAGATTTTGAAAACAATATTTTCCTAATGCCATGTGTCACAGCATTAAGAAACCAGTAATGCAAAGAATTCAGAGACTGCATATGGGAATTAAAAAAAAGAAAATCACTGCTTGAAGGAAAAAAGGCAATTTCAGAAGCCCATGAACTGGTCTTTCAATTACTTGCTGCTCTCAGAACAGGAAGCAATGTAAGCTCTTCAGCAATGCAGTGTGAATGTTCTTCTTTAGCAAGAAGTAATCCTAGAAAAGAGAATGTATTTCAGCCTGCAGTCTGAATTTGATGCCTCCAGAGTTCTGCCTTCTTTGTGAAATATGTGTGAATGTGTCAGTGAGGATGGGCTAGTGTAGGGCTACTCTCATTGACCAGTAGGAACCAGGCAGTATTTACAGCTATTACTGACAAAAAAATCAAACAAGAAAGTAATTTTGTCAGTATTTCATAAAGCCTGGAAACGAAGGGTAATGACAACTGCTGGTAAAGTCTATAATAAAGTGATTAGAATATTGTCTATCTAGAAGATGTTGAAACTACAGTATTATTTTCCAGTTCCTAACTCCTGGGATCCCTGTGCACTTCCTTCCTGGCCAGCTTAATTGCCCTTGTTATTGATGTGGAGACTGTGGAGACTGTAGAAACTGTAGAAGAGGAATTGTCAAAATGAAGCCACTTGGCAAAGTCTCTCAAACTGACCTGTGAGTGACTCACATTTCATGCAAATATGCTCATCAGAGGAGAAAATATGACATTGTTTCTCTCCTTCCATTTGTTTGCTAAGTTTTAGTAACACAACCCCAGAAGCAGCCATACATGCTGTAGTATTACTGGGGAATTAAAGGAGTTAAAAAAAAAGTTGTCTTCCAAAGGAAGCTGTGGCTCAAGACTGTGGGACTGACCTCATGCTTTTCCTTTTTTAAAAAAATAAATTTTTTCAGGACTACTATGAAAGGAGTGGCAAACCAGCAGGACACTTTTACAGACGTCAATGCATTGAGTATGCTGG
The DNA here is from genome assembly GCA_018403395.1 of Gorsachius goisagi. Lineage (NCBI taxonomy): Eukaryota > Metazoa > Chordata > Aves > Pelecaniformes > Ardeidae > Gorsachius > Gorsachius goisagi. The sequence continues at coordinate 2,156 of BOSO01003904.1, forward strand.
TTGGTATCCAGCTCTGTCAAAGGGGTTTTATCACAGTATCACCTTCACACATGTCATGCTGATGCAGGAAATCTCTGATGCCTGTGGAAATAAGAACACATTTCCTCTGTATCACTTTGAATATGATGGTGTGCTATGTAGGTAGAATTCATTGTTAAGAATGATACATATTTGGAAGACTCAAAAAATGATTATGTCTCCTATATATTTCCAGGGTATCACCTCAATGCCATGCTTCTTGCAGGGAATTCATGTGTCTTTAGCATGCAAATGCTAATGCTCAGTACAAATTTTCAAGCTATTTGTCATGAAGCCTCTCTTTTCATCATATAATCCCTTAGTACATAAGAAAGGTCAGCATTTATAAACAGCATTGGAGAAGCTGATGATTGACAGCGGGATATACAATGCCACATTTTTTCTTTCTAATGAATCAAACTGAGTCCTTAAAATCGCATCTAATTTGATCCTTCTTTGTTGTTTATTACATTTCACAAACATCCTCCAAAAATAGATGTTACATATTAGATTAAAAAAAACTATGAGTAATTTTTATTGTAACTAATAGAAGGATTATTTTCAGTATTCACAAAGAGTGCTCTCTGGACATACATAAAATTAATCAGAAATATAGCAACATGGTACATATATAATACAATACATTAAAAATATAGGTCAGACATAGCCTATGGTTCCATCAGCTTTTCCTGTAGAGGCCATTTCTATAAACTGTGAATTCATTTCCTGTGTAACACGAAAGAATGCAGGAAAGGAAAGGAATTTCACATTATAGCTGTATAGGTTTCCAACTGAATAGCAGGACAGACTAAACAATCCCAGTTCCCTCAGCTGCTCCTCATAAGTCTTGTGCTTCAGACCCCTCACCAGCTTCCTTGCCCTTCTCTGGACATGCTTCAGCATCTCATTGTCTTTCTTGTAGTGAGGGGCCCAAAACTGAACACAGTATTCAAAGTGTGGCCTCACCAATGCCAAGTACAGGGGAAGGATGATTTCCCTGGTCCTGCTGGCCACACTATTCCTCACACAAGCCAGGATGCCATTGGCCTTCTTGGCCACCTGGGCACACTGCTGGCTCATATTCAGCCAGCTGTCAACCAGTACCCCCAGGTCCTTTTCTGCCATGCAGCTTTCCAGCCACTCTTCCCCAAGCCTGTAGCATTGCATAGGGTTGTTGTGACCCAAGTGCAGGACCCAGCGCTTGGCCTTGCTGAACTTCATACAACTGGCCTCAGCCCATAAATCCAGCCTGTCCAGATCCCTCTGCAGAGTGCTTCTCCCATCAAACAAATCGACACTCCTGCCCAGTTTGGTGTCATCTGCAAATTTACGAAGGGTGCACTCAATCTCCTCATCCAGATCACCGATAAAGATATTAAACAGAACTGGCCCCAGAACTGAGCCCTGGGGAACACCACTTATGACCGGACACCAACTGTCCTTGACTACATTCACCACAACTCTTTGGGCTCAGACATCAAGCCAGTTTTTTACCCAGTAAAGAGTACACCCATAGAAGTCCTGAGCAGCCAGTATCTCCAGAACAATGTAATGGGAAACAGTGTCAAGGGTTTTAACTAAAGTCCAGGTAAACAACATTCACAACTTTTCTCTCATCCACTAAGCAGTTCACCTTGTCATAGAAGGAGATCAGGTTAGTCAAGCAGGATCTGACTTTCATGAAAAAGCCCACGCTGACTGATTGTTCTGTACATGTCATGTGGTGGCACCCAAGAAGATCTGCTCCATAAGTTCCCCCAGCACTGAGGTCAGACTGACAGGCCTGTAGCTCACCAAATCCTCCTTCTGGCCCTTCTTGTAGATGGGCATCATATTTGCTAACCTCCAGTCAACTGGGACCTCTCCAGTTAGCCAGGGCTGCTGAAAAATAATGGAAAGTGGTCCATAGACTTGTGTGTGTCTAAGTGGTGTAGCAGGTGGCTAACCATTTCCCCTTGGATTATGAGGGCTTCATTCTGCTCCCCATCCCTCTTCCAGTTCAAGGGGCTGGGTACCCAGAGAACAACTGGTCTTGCTATTAAAGACTGTGGCAAAAAAGGCATTAAGTACCTCAGCCTTTCCCTCAGCCTTTGTCACTGTGTTTCCCCCTGCATCCAATAAATAATCGAGATTCTCCTTTAGCAGTCCTTTTGTTTCTAATGCATTTACAGAAACATTTTGTATTGTCTTTTACGGCAGTAGCCAGATTAAGTTCTAGCTGGGCTTTGGCCCTTCTAATTTTCTCCCAGTATAGCCTCACTACACCCTTGCAGTCCTCCTGAGTTGCCTTCCCCTTCTTCCAAAGGTCAAAAGGTCCTCTATTTTGTTTCCTGAGTTCCACCCAAAATCTCTCAGTACAGACAGGCCAGTCTTCTTCTACACTAGCTTGTCTTTTGGTACATAGGGATGGCCTGCTCCTGCACCTTTAAGATTTCATTCTTGAAGAATGCCCAGCCTTCCTGGACTCCTGTGCTCTTCAGGACTGCCTCCCAAGAGACTCTGTCAACCAGACCCCTAAACAATGCAAGATCTGTCCTCTAGAAGTCCAAGGTAGCAGTTCTGCTAACCACATTCCTTACTTCTCTGAGAATCGAAAACTATCATCTTGTGATTGCTGTGGCCAAGATGGCCTCCAACCATCACATCACCCACAAGGCCCTCTCTGTTCACAAACAACAGGTCCAGTGCAGTGCCTTCCCTAGTTGGCTCACTTACCATGTCAGGAAGTTATCTTCCACACACTCCAGGAACCTTCTAGACTGTTTCCTTTCTGCTGTATTGTACTTCCAGCATACATATGGTAAGTTGAAGTCCTCCATAAGAACAAGGGCTAGTGATCATAAGACTTCTTCCAGCTGCTTATAGAATATTTTCTCTGCTTCTTTATTCTGATTGGGTGGACTCCCACTATGATATCTTCCTTGTTGGCCTTTCCACTCATTCTTACCTATAAACACTCAACCCTTTCATCACCGTCACCAAGCTCTAGAGAGTCAAAACACTCCCTAACATACAGGGCTACCCCACTGCCTCTCCTTCCTTGCCTATCTCTTCTGAAGAGTTTATAGCCACGCACTCCAGTTGTGTGAGTATCCCACCATATTTCTGTGATTGCAACTATATTGCAGTTTTCCAGATGCACAATGGCTTCAAACTCCTCCTGTCTGTTGCCTGTGCTGTGTGCATTGGTGTAGACACACTTCAGCTGGGTTATTCATCCTGCCACCTTCTTTGAGGAAGAAGCCCTAATTCTTATTTCACTGTTCTCAGATACTTCTGTGGTTTCTAACACATCAATAACCCATGGGGGTTAGGGGTGGGGAGGGTGTTTCAGGATCTTTCTTTATAATTAAATAAAGGCTTATTTATTTAAAATTAAATATTACAAGGTGCTATTTTATATTGTGGGCAATAAAATCTATCTTCTTTTTGCATTCCACTTACTGGCAGTCACAACAGGGTAAATATGGAGCCCTTCCATTAAGATGGTATTTCATGAAACACAAAAACTTGATAATATGCTCACAGGTGTATAAGAGTTTAAGAAAGACTTGTTACTGTCATAACCTGTAGAAACATGAAGAAACAAAACCAAGTAGAGCAAGGAGTGCCTAGCTGGGATTAGCCATGCTGCCAGTGATATTCAGCAGGAGCATTCTGGACAGAAAGAGGGCAGTGACAGAGAACAGAATTTAGTACACTTAACTATAGTTACTCCTAAGAAACCTTTTGTGATCACCTAGTCTGACTTCTAGTTCAACAGCAGCTCTAGGTTTTCATGAACTAATCATTGCTAAACAGTGGCATTATGGAAGAAGAAACCAGGATCTAAGGTTCAGAGACAGAGAGATGATGTGAAGTATCTGGTGTGTAGTATTCTGGGTTTGTGAGCTTTTTAAAAGGAGTTCATCATTTTAATTTGGCTTGCTTTACATTTGAATGATAGCACCTTACTATAGCCTTGGCCTGTTGGACTGAAAAGTCTCTTTACTACATTTATGCTAGTTAATAAAGCATCTACAAATTTGTTAAAATAAGTAGTTGGAACTTAAATAGTTGCCTTCTGTGCTAATCATTAGTATGATTCTTGCTGAATATTCTTCAGCTGAATGAGATCTTGCAGAATTTGGGCATCTGAACTGGGCATATTCAAAATAAGTTGTACCTGTGCTAACTTTCAAGCTCTCACTCAAGATTCATGTTACTACAGCTAAAGAGCACACTTTTGCTCACAATGTTGTACCAAGGTCTCACATTTATTTGTTTATCCTTGTGTCCTCCAACTTTATTTAGGAACACTTCATACCAGCTTAGATTTCTACATTTCAAGTCAACAGAAACTACTTTCTTTACTTCCTGATGTATTACTTTGAATATTGGTATAAAAATGGATATTGTTTGCTTGTTTTCAGGTTACCAAATAATTCAGATCCACCCATGTATTCTTCATTATTTAAATTTTCTTTCAGTAGCTCTGAATTGTGTATTGTGATAACATTTATTATAATAATTTAATATTTCCTTCTAAGCCACTGATAAAAATGTTAGTGTTGGAGCAAGAACAAATCCATATGAAACATACAAACTTCACAGTGATTGCCAGGTTACACTTGCATTTTGGAATCTACCAGATTCAGTCTATTTGAGATATTGTACCGATTTGGTGTCTTTTTAAAAATGCTACCTTAAGCCTACCTCCTAGAAGTCTATGATTATTATTTCATTTATTTATTTGTTAAGTAATCTTTCAAGATAAAGAAGATAACCTAGATAATAAGATATCAACATAAAGATCTCTGTTTTCATAGAAAAAAAACCATTAATATGTGTTAACTGGATTGCCTTTCTGGTTATTCTTGCTGAGTTGAGTTTCATATTAGTTCAGTATTTTGTAAGAGCTGTTGTCACACCTAGAAGTCCATACCTAAATATTTTTGGCTACTATTTTTCCCTTCCTCAGAGACAACTCCAGTGTTCCATGATTTATTAATGATCCAGCTAAACATCTCTTGAAAGCTTCCTTAGAATCTGCTGCTTAACATCCACCCCAGCTCTTATTACAGTTGAAAGCATTGCAATAGCTACTCTTTGCTTCATACACAACAAAACCATAATGTATTCTTAATAATGGTTAGATCTACCTCTTTCTCAGAAATTTCTCAATAGTATCATTAAAAGGTCTTTTGTTTCTTGTATACTTTCCAGAAAGAAAAATAAATCCTTTCATTCCCAAATGCCAATATCATATTTGAAATATTACTTTCTTTGTCAATTTATAGAAGATACCTTCTAATTTATACTACTGACCAACAATTCCCTTTTAGTTTCAGATGTAATATGTCTCTGAGGAATTATTTCAGTTCTCTCTGCCAGTTTATGTTCTTAAATCTGTGTAACATTCTCCAGAATTGTGGGGTTTATTGATTTTATGAAAGAACCATCATCAGTTGCCATTTACAATTCATACTTATTTTGTTTACATTTTCCTTTAAGGTGATTTGTCTCATCATTGCTTTCAGCTTGTGAGACTAGGCCTTTTAAATGTAAAATATACAAATACTTACACATTATTATACTATACTATACTATGCTATAATAATTATAATCAAGTCGTGACAAGTTGTAAATAAGCTACTGTTAATGTTTATCCTTTCCATCAGTTTCTTGTGCTTGACAAGTTTAACATTTAATTTTCCCATACTGGATACAGCATTTCTTGAATGACACACCTATCTTTTCCAATACATATGTATGTGGGTCTGTTTTTAAAAATTTTATATTTTAACATTATTAGCAGGAAACCTCTAGCTTAAATAGTGAGACTGAATTCATAGTCTGAAGTCACATGCAACTTTTCCCCTCAGAACATTTTAAATAGATTCTGAAGTAACTAGTCATTCTATATTTAGCATCATATGGTGGTGACTGGCAGGAAAGAAATTAGTAGCTTACCCTTCACATTATCTATTAAAGTATTAATCCTTCCTTTATCTATTAAATTACTAACTCATTGTATTGGGTTTGTGTAGCAAGGTCTTGGTAGTGGGGCGACTGCAGGGGTGGCTTCTGTGAGAAGCTGTCAGAAGTTTTCCCTGTGCCTGCCGCTGGCCAAGGCCAAGCCAAGCAGTGACGGTGGAAGTGCCTCTGTGATACCATATTTAAGAAGGAAAAAAACCTGCTGCAACACAGTAGCTGGAGAGAGAAGAACAGTGAGAGGATGTGAGAGAAAACAGCCCTGCAGACACCAATGTCAGTGAAGAAGGACGGGGAGGAGGTGCTCCAGGTGCCGGAACAGAGGTTCCCCTGCAGCCCATGGTGAGAGCAGATCTCCACCTGTAGGCTGTGGAGGACCCCACACTGGAAGGGGTGGATGCCCAAAGAAAGGAGGCTGTGACCCCGTGGGAGGGATGGAGGCACGCTGGAGCACTTTGTGAAGAACTGTAGCCCATGGGAAGGTCTCACGTTGGAGAAGTTCATGGAGGGCTGTCTCCTGTGAGAGGGACCCCACGTGTGAGCAGGGGAAGAGTCCTCCCCTGGGGATGAAGAAATGGCAGCGACAATGTGTGATGAACTGACCTCAACCCCCATTCCTGTCCCCCTGCGCCACTGGGGGGAAGTAGGTAGAGAAAATTAGGAGCAATGTTGAGCGCTGGAAGGGGGGAGGGACGGGGGATGGGGCGGCAAGGTGTTTTAAGATTCAGCAGTTTTTATCCTCTCCCACTCTGATTTTGATTGTAACAAATTAAATAATTTCATCAAGCTGAGTCTGTTTTGCCTGTGATGGTAACTGGCAAATGATCTCTCCCTGTCCTTATCTCTACCCATGAGCCTTTTGATCTACTTTTCTCTCCCCTGTCTGGTTAAACAGGGGACTGATAGAGCAGCTTTGGTGGGCCCCTGGCATCCAGCCAGAGTCAAGCCATCACACTCATTCAAGAACTTTTCTATCCAAGCTACCAGTCATGCTGAAAGAAAAAAAACAAGCCTTCTTTTTTTTTTGCATTGAATGTCATTCCCTTTCCTCTTTTTAAGAAAGAGCTGTTTTCTTTAAAAGAAAAGAAGAAAGATAAAGTGAAAAGTGAAAAATAATATGAAATGACCTCTAACAGTAGTTGTACATACTGGACACTCTGAAGAAATCAAAGAAATAGATTAAATTACAAAGTAGAATTTTGTTCTACTGTTCCTCCTTAAACTCAAAATATTTGTAACTGTATATAAATTTCAACAGCACCTGTGTCTATATTAGTCTTAATAATGGAAGTAGGAGAAGAATTACTTGTTAGCTACATTTAGTTTTTCCATGGAAAGATACCTTTCCCAATATAAATAAACAACTATCTATAACTTGTATGTTGCTCATATGTTTAAAATACAGCATTTTAATAGTTAATTCAACCAATAGGGTTGAAGCCACACAAAATACTTAGGCATGGATAAAGAATTTCAAGAAAAGCAATCACTGACAGTCATAATTTTTACTCTAGTCCATTAGTGTTGGCTAAAGTGAGCCTGACACTTTGTATCTCTCTCCGAAAGATAACTTCAAATGCAGGCTGATTATTTCCGTCAGCAGCTCATTGCTGCAAGAGATGGTAAAGCTGACTCTAGCCCTCACTGGAACCCACATGAGGAAATACTGTAATTTATAAATATGTATCTGATTGGGGACTACAGATAGGCAAAGTATGAAGAAACATACACTAATAATCATGCACATGTAAGAATCAAATTATATTAACCTATATTCATATAAGGTAAATAATAAAGTTCTTTTTAAAATATCAATTAGTGAATAGATTACCTCACTACTGTTGACACAGCATATACAGCTACCCACACCTGTCAAGAAGTCCTCTAAAATAGGTAAACAACTGCTGTCATAGCTGTGTTCCTCCTTTTCCTTGGCTGCAAAGAAATGGGCAAACAAACAACTCAAAATAGTTTGGGCCAGCACTTTCCTGAGAACCATCAAACTTGCGGTTACCTCAGAGCAGTACAATATGAGACAACTAAGATCATGTTAAGCCTTGCTCAAACTTCTAAAAGATCAGTCACGCACCCATCCTAAACAAGCACAAACACATGCTTTCTTTGCACTTATTTTTCTTTTTAGCCAAAGCTGAGGATGTGTTTTTAAGCATACCTTGTCTTCAAGAAAAAGACATCTATTTAAAATGTTAAGTATAAGTTGATAGTAATTCCTCAAAATAGGAAATTATTTAGAACTCAGAATTGCATTGTTCTGTCTGTTTATAGATAAAGGGGAGAGATACAGCACAAAAGGAGAACGATGGCCAATCTGAAGCTAGGAAGATAGTATTGTGAAAGAAATAAATGATGCATTAAGTTCAGCTGTCACTGCGCAAACATGAACAAACCATAAGACAAGAGATATTACAAATGCTTCCCAATAATGCTTTGACTAACTACTGTGAAATCACTAAGAAATATACATATCCTTACAGCAACAGTGTTCTTCTTACAAGATGGACTGACTAGAAGAAAAAGGATGCATATGATAGCTACACTTCCATTTGGGTGGCTCTCATTTTCTGAAAATCTTTGTTCAGTGGGAAAGGGAATGCAATCAGAAAGGGGCGCTTCATGAGATGTATCAGCTTATTCTTATGAGCAGTTATAGCACCATTGTAACCACAGACTTGGTCTGGAGTCCGTAAGAAAGAGCAAGTGTTTTATCTAGAAAATTAAAAATCACAAAGCAATGTAACAACCTTCGCTAAAATTGAAGTGCAGTGTTAACTTATTATTCTTTGACAATTCAAACAGTGGAGAAGCAGCTTTCCAGCACAAAGTATTACTGACCAGAAAAGCCTTTTCAGATGAGATACAGAATAGAATTACTGATTATCTGTAGCTATTACCATTTCAGTGGTAGCTTTGTATGTGGTGTTGTTATCACTACAGTCCTTAACACATTTTAGTTTGGGTACTCACATACTGACTAAATCCCATCCCTTTATTTTCAATTGCATGTAGAGCTTTTAAATTTCTGGCTCTGAACTGTCATGAGATACCTGATGAATGCTTTTATACATCTGTTGCTTTTCTTCTCAGAATTTGCTGTAGTGTAGTGGTTGGCAAAGTGATTTACTGCAAGGTGTCCTTGTGGGTAAAAGGCCTTATACAGTGGATAGAAATCTGCTTTTTTCTTGCCTGCACCACCTGAGATGCCGAAGTATCTGCTGCCAGATAAACATCAACTTAATTGTTCCTGAGACTCTTGAACTATGTTATGCTAGACAGCTTTGGAAGGTACTAAAGTATGCATAAGTATTTTATATATATATACACAACTGTGTTTGTTAAAATCAGATTTTTGAAGCACAAGATATGTATATTACTGCTTAGAGCTGGCCTTTTTGTTAACAAGTGCTTATTACTTTCTCTGACTACCACCAATTCTAAGTGATTAGTTCATCTCTGTTCTATATAATGTACATTCTACAAGAAAATTAATGGAAATCAAAATATATCAACTATATTGAAACACTTTGATAGGTCTTGTTGAGTGTTTTTCAGAATTCTTGTGCTATGGGAGATGTATTCTGGTTTCAGAATTTGTCTTGCAGAATATTGTAATTTTCCATGGAAAAAAAATCCATTTCTCCCCAACTCTTTTTATGACCATCTTGTAATAGTGATGTATGAAGGCAGCAAAATAGCTCTAAAACCATGGAGAACCCAACAGATGAAAACCAACACCTGAACTGTCCCTGGAAACCTGCAGTAATTGCATTCACACACCAAAGTGCTAGTGCTGAGTACCTACAGTAGCGCATCTTTACTAACAAGCATGCTGTTGCCTCTCTAAGTCTTTACATTACCCAAGACCACAAAGACAGCCTTCTGAAATCTGCATGACAGCAAAAGGGTAGCAACCTATACATGAGATTTGAATAGCAAAAAGTCATTCCGGTTGCTAAGGCTAGTTGATTATCTGAAAACAACAGGGAGTCTGACAGTCCAGGAATCCAAAAGACACGTAGCAAGGATATGTCTTCAGTTAGAGAAGAAAAAATAATAATTACTGCATCTTCAGTTCCTTTATTCATTTTAGCCTTGTCTCCTTCCACTAAAGAACTCTCCTTGACTGTCTAGTCACTGTTTTATCCTGGAAGGTACCCAAATGGATGTTCAATACTTACCACAATAATTCTAACCTGTGCTTCAAGTTATGCTCAACCAAAAGTTGGTCCTGACTTTAGGAAAAAAAGGTTTATGGCTATTTTTCCTTAGTAGTTAGTCTCAAATGTTCATAGCAATGAAATTTCCTTTAAATAAACCAAAATTTGACCTGAAGATAACCAAACATTTTTTCACACAGAGTAGAAAATCCTTAATGAATAGCATACATCTGAAAAGCCAAGGAAAAGATCCTTTTTTTTCTGCCTTGAATGAGATGGCCTTCAGAAGGAGGACTATCTATAAGGGTTGCCATACTAACGCTATTTCCCTTATCCCACCCGGCCTACATCTGTACATTTATTACACATCATATTACATCTACTGAATGTAGGATACAAGCATCTTACACAAGCAGTTCATCTTACCTGCCAGACACAAGAATCATTGCCCTTTTTATTGTTTTGTGTTTGTTTGTTTTTTTAGTTGGTTTTTAAAAATATTATAAGATTCCAGTATCTTCTGTTTATTTTGCCTACAGGTATATACAATCTTTGTTTTTATTCTTTTTTTTTTTTTTTTTTTTTTTTTACTTTATACATAACATATATTTTAGACTTCACAACTGATCACCTTTTCACTTGGAAAGGGATACTGCTTCCACCATTGCTTATATCTTTTATAACAGAAATTTGAAGTAAAACAGATAAAATGAGTACCAGCTAATATGAATGAATATTGAAAGGTTTACTTTTCCCACTCATTTGGCTTTCTATCATGAATGCTTATACTTGCAGCACAGAGAAGTCCACTAAGGAGGTGTGGCTCTATATTATCAAAATGATGTTAGAAAGCCAGGAATAAAAAGTAGTATAATTTGGATGAACAAATTGCCTTAAATGCCAAACACATCTTACTGACAATTTAACTGGCTTGTAGCATGAAAGACATTAATTAATTTATCACCACAACAGAGTGGAAGAAAACCCATCATGTTAATGGGATTCTTGGATGAGAATCAATGACTAATTAATCTTAACCATATCAGCCTGCTAACACTATTTTATGTCAAATGAAATAACAACAAGTAACATTACAGGGAATACAACATGCCACAAACAGAATGCTTTCACCCCCTATTAACTCCACTCAATATACATTGCTACTTGCACTGTTGTATGCAGGGAATAAGACTGACATTGTGAATGAGAAGGAAATGCACACCATACAATGCATTTATTGCTTCTGTTCTAGCCTGTAACTGACCTTTACTCACATGACCCTAAATATAACCAGAATTTTGTCTAAGCACCACATATGGTGGGAGTTATTTATACTATGCTTATGCTTATATTACTGAGCCAGGGATTCCACAGAGAATTACAAGGTAAGATTTAAGGAAAACAAAAACATTGGAAAAAAATTATTCCCTTCTTTATTCTCATCAGATATTTGTAATGGGCTCTTCAGTGGCTTAAGACTACCTTAACTGCATAGTAAGTTCACTCTCACTTCTGATTATTTTATATGATTTTTTTTAATGGTATCCAGCTCATCTAATGAAGATACTGATTTGGGGCACTTATCACAGGGATTTTGGACTCTTAGTCCAGAGAAGGGGGATTAAAGAGATTTTCAAACTTATCTATGATGTCTTTTTCAGTCAATGAACTGAGATGAAAGTGCTGGAAGATTAACAAAAGGTGATCCAAACCACTCAGCCCACACAACTTTGCCCTGCTGATTGTACGAGACAGTCCAGGGTACTAGAATTAACTCTTCCCAAGACTGCAGGCAGCCACTGGGAAATGCCCGGTGCTGGTTGACTGGGGGATACAGTCCACTGTGCTCAGTGGCCTTTGCACGTCTTTTAGGTGTCTAAGAGGGTGGACAAATGAAAATAGTGATAACAGCTATCTCTGGCATTGAATTGAAAAATCAGAAGGCTCTGTCAGGAAGTGGGATAGCTCAGTAGTAATCCCTGACCAAGGCAACTGAACCCATAGCTCTCACACTGTAGGGAATTGCCCAACACTGGGCTCATACCTGCCTATTCTTGGCTGTGGGTATTCTAACTAAACACATTCGCAACATCTTTAGACAATTGTGTGGTACAAAAGGCAAAGATTTGGGATTCTGAAAAGAGATAACAGGAGAAGGCTTTGCTTAGCCATAGTGTTGACAGTACTCAGCTGAGAGAATGCAGAACTGGGCGTCCAGAGATAGCTCTCTGGAAAATTAGCTTATGCACTGGCTAAAACTGACAAATAAGCTAAGGAAACAGGAATCAAAATCCCTTCTGAAAATGTCCTAGGACAGAATCAATATTTTCCTGATTTGTCTCTTTCTGAGCCTTCAAAACTTGCATTTCTGTGCATTTCACAGTTTCCAGAAGCTGAAAGGGAAAATGTAATCTATGGCCTGCTTTCCTGGGGTACAGGATAAGAACAATGTAAGTTTAATCTCTTTCAGGCTAGCTAGTAATATGAGCCATGATCTTTTGCTTTGTACTGTCCCTTAGACCTATATTTCTACAGGTATTTGTTTTACGAACAGTAAATTATTGATGAGAATTACACTCTCAGTTTGGGTGAAACTACCATACAAGGATTTTCCTTTTCTGTTATACGGTTGTCTGTTAGAACTGTCTTTTGTGAAATTTATTATGATTGGCTTTGAATTTAGTGCAGTAGCTGAACATCATATTGATGTCAGATCTCATTCATGTTCCTTATAATAAATCGTGTTTAAAACAGTGTCCAGAGAGAAATATTCTATTAGTGAGTCTACTGGAAAGCATTTCTGTTTGGTTTTCTATAGAACACCCCAGTTAACATTGATAACATGCTGTATAAAGTAATTATTGTAATTATATGTTATAAAATAGTAGTAAACAATTACTAACAGGAAAATCAAAGACAGATACCGAAAATAAAAACAAGACATATGGCATTTTATGTTAACATAAAATTATATTGAACATGAAAGGCAAAGCCACTCAAAGATAAACCAAAAATAAGCTCCTATAACTTTGACCACACCAATAGTTCACTGTGTGAAGATTCACTGATTTCACTGTAGTTCTGTACGAGCAACAGGATTAATATGTGGCCTCTCCTCTGTCAAAAAAACTCTTTGGAACATTTCCATTAAGTTTCACCTTTGAACTGTTTTTGGAAACAGGCCATAAATTCACACCTACAAGTAAACCTCATCTGAAAAGCCTTCTGGTTTCTTATTTTTCATAAGGAAGAAATGTCTTACAATGATGGTGGTGAAACACTGGAACAGGTTGCCCAGAAAATTGGTAGATGCTCCATCCCTGGAAACATTCAAGGTCAGTTTGGAAGAGTCTGTGAGCAACCTGATCTAGTGGAAGATGTCCCTGCTCATTGCAGGAGGGTTGGACTACATGACCTTTAAAGGTCCCTTCCAACCCAAACTATTATATGATTCTGTGATTCTATAAAAAGTATTAAAGTAAGGCTAAGCCTCCAAGCACTGACAAATCAGGTTTTGCAGTGAAATGTATTTTTCCACTTACCTGTACATAATAGGCAAGAAGAGAACAGAATACACTGACATTTGTGAAAGAAAGTGTGAGAGAGTGCCCAGCAGATAATTTGTAGCACACTTTCTAACTAGGCAAATCTAGATCCCAGGTTACTTATTTTTCAGTTCAGTTTTCTCTACATTTTCAGCATCAATCAACAGCTTTCTTTTCCTTGTTTTTACATAGGGCAGTAAGAACTACATACACACTTTTGAAAAGAAAGTCAGAAGAAGATTAATGGGGGAAGCTTGCAACAGACTAACAGACTCCTAGCATGCCTGGACCTCCTAGTGGGATGTCTTGCTGAAACCATGAGCTAGCAATGATGGAGCTAATGTTAAAACAAGAGGTTGTGGGGCAAATAAGTTCTGTCCTCACCCAAATTAATCAGCCCAGAGAAAAAGTCTGCAGTACACATGGCTTTTGAGACTTCAGGTAGTACCACTGCATATAGCTTTGTGTTCTGCCAAGGGGTGTAGCAGTCTGGTTGGTAATAGCTCATTGGTCTTCTACACCGTTCAGGGGTGTAAACTTGTCTTCCTTCACAAGCTTGCTTAGTTCTGCACTTGTCTAAGATGTTGTCTGAAATAGCTTTGAGAAAAACTGTAAATATATGTAAAAAATGCTCTGAGGAGATATTTGAAGTAATCTAAATAGAATAACAGAGGGAGTGATCCTTTTGTAATTTAACCAAAAAAATTAGTTGTAATCTTGAAACACAGTCAGGCTATGGCGACAAGGTTCCTATGGCTCATGAGAGAAAGACCATATCTGGTTATTGATTTTTTCCCTCACACAGATACTATTGAGATATTTTTATTTACATGTAAGAATCTTCAATGACAAATGGAGAAGGGAATAAAAGCTTCTGTTTCCTAAAATTATATATTTTTCTAGCTTAAAGAAAACACACAGTATATCAATACATAAAAACATTCAGGAAAAAAATATTTGGAATGAGTCAAGCAAATAATTTAACATATATTTTGAAAATATTTCAGTGCAAATTTTTACTTTTTCAATTTTTTTTGTCACAACAGAAAATAATATTTGGTGAAATGGTAAAATTATTTAATTTCTCCCTCAGTCAGACCGTTCTTAGAATATAATTTTATACGCTTATTTATTTTTCCTTCCTTTCCTATCTTAAGCAATAAAATAATTGCTGGATTCTGTCATAATTATTGATGTAGAAAAATCTTGTCCACTACATCTGAATTTCCAACATACTATAACCACTAAGGATGTTGTTATCTACTGTAAAATCATTAGTGCCTCCCAGTTACTAACAGCTGATTATTATTAATCTCCTTTATGTTATTTTTCATTGCTGGAATTTCTTTGCTCAATGCAACAGTATCTCCAGTACAAAAATCTGCCTGAAGATATTACCATTGTAATTAAATGCACTACTGCCACCACTAGGAGAGTATACTGAATACCTCTTTAGTGAAAAATAGAGTGAAGCTATTTTTCCTACAAAACACAGAACTAACAGTATGAGTGCCCCAGAGAATACTTGGAGTTGGAGCCAGAGGCGGGGGGTGGGGTGTGGGTTGTGTGGGAGGGGAAGGACTCATTCAGGATTTTGCCTTCTACTGGTACTGATACAACAGAGACCTTGCTTTTCCACTAAGGAGCCTTCAAAGATCATCAGAATAGATGAAGCATCTTGCCCAGCACAAAAGAGTCTGCTAACCTGCTTTTCTGCCAAGTCAAGATGAAGTATAACAACCTGGGCGAAATTTTAATCAGAGCTTTCTCTTATTGCCTGACCTTTACAATGCTGCTGCATTGCCAGTTTGGGCTGCATTCACAACCTGGGCTGAAGATTCTCTGTGGCTATATTTTATATAAACAGACACCCATTACCCAAAGTTGGGGATTCAGCAATGGCACCAATCAAGAGTGGTGTAACTCTGCTGCACTCCACCAGTTATAATAACTGGGGTACTTAACCATGGTGGCAACAGTAAGCCTACATGACCTGAGGCAGACCATTGGCACTAAGTTTTGACTCTAACTGGAAATCTGAACCTCATGGCTCTGATGGTGAGGACAGACTGCCTTTTAAAAGCAGCATTCCAGGAGAATTCAGAATAGGAAGGGAAATTCTCTTCAAATTCAAAGTCTCAGAACCTTTGTGATACTGTTTCCCACCCATTTTGTTCTCCTCTCATCTCCCATCATTGATACCAGGAATTGCTGACCTGTTAAAGTAATTTTGGAAAAATGTATCTGCTTTAGCTGTGTATATAGAAGTTTACCTGCCAGAAATTAACAGGAGAGTCGCTTAATGAGACAAAAATTACCAGGGATAGGGAAGGATAAGAACGCTGCAAATATCATCGAGCTTTTATATCTATGTCACAGGGTAAAGCCTGCACAAACATATCACTCAGAAAAAATGAGACTTTGATTATATCTGCTCTGTTCTTGCTCATTTGATGATTCTGGTATGTGTTGGGACCCAAACAAAGCACAGGCAATTGTTATGGGGGAGGCATGCCTGAAGGGCTGGGCTACATCTGTTCTGCTCTTAATGAATTAGGTATGCACTGGAAAGAAACACAAAGCTCAGTAGTGATCCAGGTAGCACTGGTTTTAAATAAGCAGAAAGTCAAAGAGGCTGTCAGCAAGGATTGAAATGCTTTGACTAGTTGGAGTACATGTCCTGCTTTCTGGTGTAAGTGTCTCCTCTACAGAGCATTTATGTGTGTGGTAGAATAGAGATGTTAGAATAGAAATTGCTATCCACTTACTATACACAGACCACTTATTAAATAAATCTGGATTTCATGTCACTGAACAGTGTGATTCTGGCTACTCCATGCAAAATTTCCCCAAGACAACATGGGCTACTGAAAAGCTTAATAGTTCAGGACCAGGTGAAAATTTTAAATAAATGGATTAAGCTATATCTGGATGCTGTACAACTGACTTGTCACTGCTGACTGAAATACTCTTGCACAGGCAGTTCTATGTACTATTATTTACTAAAAAAGGTGAAGTCTCTTGAAGCTTTGCTGAGATACAGCTTTACATAAAATTTGACAAAACCATGTAAAAGTTCTTTTTCAAGTCCTTTTTATTCAGGAGTGACTTGTCTATTTTATCTAATTAGCCTGCAATGCATAGCACTGTCTCCGACAGTGTAAGAAAAACTTATTTCCAACTCTGTGCTTTGGTTTCCAACTCAGTCACTCCTATCTATTTTCCGTACTCTTTCATTATCCTTTTACCCTTTTTCCCTCCAGATCATCAGAAATTATGTTCTCCATCCCATCTTCTTCCTTTAGGCAGAGTATTCAATGTCATTGCAATACTGTGAAACATCCAACACACAGCAGTACTCTGGTAACTTCTCCAGCTGTGTATTTTAAAGGACTGCAAATAAAGTTGTGTCTTAGACAACTTGACTTCCTGCTCATTATTATAGAAGTGGACTCTTACGCTGCATCTATGATCCAAAAAAGATCCGAGGCTCTTCAAGGAAATCTCCCATTGTCATGCAAAAGAACAATAGACAATTTCCATCAGGTCAGATACAACTTTTCAGACAGATTATTATCTGCCCAAAACTGTTCTGAAAGTTCCACTGAATTTTGAATATATGCTTGGAAATACTGGTGCTCAGAGAAGATCCTGAAAATTTGAACTTCCCACAAATCCTTACCTTTATCAGTGTATTTTAACAGAAAATACCAGCATGATTTTTAAGAAAGTTAGCTACAACTTGACTGTGTTACTAGAAGCCATTTCTGTTTGTCAAACCAAAACTATTCAATAATATATTTGATTTTACAATAATTTGATAATAATATAATTTGTCTTCCTTATGTCAGAGTTTATTGTGAATGTTTAACCATTTAGAAGAAACATATTTATGGATCTCCTATTTGGTCTTAACATCTATTTATATAAATAGCTTTGTTTCAAGTATGTAGTATTTTTAATGTATTATTTTAACCTTTTATTTAATTTAGAGATAGAAACATAATGTAAAGAATATTATTTGAATAAAGAGCTGTGTACTGAGAAAGAAGACCTGATCTGACTTATTAGTAAAGTTTATTCAGGAAACTGCATATGAAAACTACTGAGTTTGTGCAATGAAGGTGAAGGTAGTACTTTCAATTTCATTTAATCAGATTTTCTAAAGGTCAAAACCCATTTGCCTCCACGTCATTAATATATACACACCTGGAAATAATAATGTCTGGTTTCTTCAGCTCTTTAATTTGTACTTATTTCCAGCAAATAAACCCTTGCAGTGCATAAATAACTTCAAGATGCTAAACATAGTATACATGCAAGAGATCCATCTTAGATTTTAGCAACAGTACCAGTTTTTGACAAAAGCCATATAGTGACAGGCAGAGATACAAAGACATATCCAGAGACACTAATTCATTACCTAGTTTGTTCTCTGTTACTAATCAGAGTTGCTACGTCTGTTACTATCATATATCATGATTCCCTCCTGTAAAGACCCTCCAATGGTTATGATCCAAATACCATGAGTTTTACAGGTTACACACACACACACATATGTGCATCCACATTTTAATGAGCGTTTTGTGGGGAGAGGTTGACACTGGCCAGCAGATAATGCTGGCTGCTTGTTCATTCCCCACCCTGCCCCTCAGCAAGAAAGGACAGACAACAAAAAAGAGCAGAAGTGAGAAAACTATGGGTCAAGATAAAGACAGTTTAATAAGGGAAGGAAAGAGGAAAACAAGTAATGCAAAGGAAATCACTCGTCACCTCCCACAAGCAGACCAATATCCAAGCCAGTATCCCATCAACAGCCACCTTGGAAGCCAAAAACTCCTCATCTTTCTCTATCCCAGGTTTTAGTCGTGAGCATGACATTATATGGCACCAAATAGCCCTTCAGGTCAGCTGTCCCCATTATGTCCCTTCCCAGCTCCTTTCCCACCCCCAGCCTGTTCACTAGAGCAGAAGGGGGCGTGAGGGCAGTGTGGAAAGAAGAGAAAGCGCTGATGATGTGCAAGCACTGGTCAACAATAACCAAAATATAAGTGTGCTACTAACACTGTTTTAGGCACAAACCCAAAGCACAGCACCATATGGGTTGCTATGAAGAAAATTAACTTCATCCCAGCCAGATCCAGTACCCAGTTATATTCTGCTTGATCTGTAGGGTGTACTGCAAAACTGGGAGCTGCATTATTCCCAAGTAGCTTTAGCAGTAATTAAGAAATATTGCAAAATTCAGTCAGGTCTGAAATACCTGAATAAATAGTTCTGGTATCAATATTGTGTATAGCAGAGAAGAATCATAGAATCATAGAAGAATCATAGAAGGTTTCAGGTTGGAAGGGACCCCTAGAGGTCATCTAGTCCAACCCCCCTGCAGTGAGCAGGGACACCGCTAACTAGATCAGGTTGCTCAGAGCCCCATCCAACCTGGCCTTGAATGTTTCCAGGGATAGGGCCTCCACTACCTCTCTGGGCAACCTGTTCCAGTGTTTTACCACCCTCATTGTAAAA
>BOSO01003905.1:2955-28747 GCA_018403395.1 Gorsachius goisagi
CCCGCAGGGCGGCAGCTCTGGATCAGCCAAGCTTCGGGCAGGGGGATGCTCCGGGCGGCACACGGGCCCTCCCCCCAACCTCCCCTCGCCTCCCTCCTCGGGGGCTCTCGGTCATGGCCTCAAGGACCCCGGGCATCCCCAGGCTTTGCCCCCTCTCGGGCACCCGCAGCCCTCACACCGGAGGTGGCACCTCACTGGCTGTGGGCCTTCAGCAAAGGGTGTCGCTGCCTTTGGGCGGCGTGGTCCCAAGGGCTGTGTGTCCCTGCCTGGCCACCCTGGGCTCCGGGAGAGCCCCGCTGCCCATGCAACGCTGGTGCCCATGCAACGCAACGCGTGTGTGCAACGCTGGCGCCCATGCAACGCATCCGTGCCATGCTGACGCCCCTACAAAACTGGTGCCCATAAAAAGCCGGCACCTACGCAGCGCTGACGCCTGTGCAACATGCCTGTGCCATGCTGGCACCCACGCGTCGCTGGCGCCCACAGAACGCTGGCACCCATGCAACGTGTGCCCTCAAGCCACAGGTGCCCCTGCAATGCTGGCGCCCACCCGCTGCCGGTTCCTGTGCGCTGCCAGTGCCCACGTGCTCATGCAACGCCATCACCCATGCAACATTGTCACCTCTGCAACAGTGGCGCCCACATGATACCGGTGCCCATGCAATGCCATCCCCCATGCAATGCTGGTGCCCACATGTGCCCGGTGTCCCCGGCACCCAGGGGAGCCACTCACTGCTCATCTCTCCCAGCAATATGTGGGAGCTCTTTATGCCGGGGTCCTCGTAGCCCTCAGGGTCCAGGCTCCTCCTCATCCTCTCCTCGTAGGCCTCCTGCGGGACAGAGAGAAGGGGGCTCAGTGGGGACCGGCACCCCCAGCGCCTTGCTGGGGCCATGCTGGGGGTGGGAGCCGGCCAGGGTGCAGCGGCAGAACCAGGGCTCGGGGCCGGGTCTCCCTACCTGGCCAGGCCCCTCCATGTCTCCGGGCTCGGCCCCCGCTGCTGCCTCACTGTGTCCCGGCAATCAGCCTGGCAGCACCATAACCCAGTGCTCTGCAGCATCGGGGTGGGCACGGAGCGGGGGGAAAGGGAGAGAAAACATGTTAGGGGAGGCTGGGGCAGTGCTCGGTGCCGCCTGGAACGCAGGGTTTGTCCCCTGGGCTGGGGCTGGGGCTGGACACCGGGGCCGTTCCCGCAGTCCCTGCCTGTGCAACCTGCTCCCCACGGGCCGGGAGGTCCTGGGGCTGGGGGTCCCCGGGGAAGCGGTGCCCTGCCCTGCTGCCATCCGGGATGGGAACCAACGTCAGGCGACGGCAGAGCCCCGTCAGCGTCCCACCAGGGACGCGGCATCCTGCCCCAGCCCACCCGTGCCCACGCATGCATGCCAGCCCTGCCGCGTCCTGCGCCCAGGGGTCAGGTCCCCTATGGACCCTCACCCGGGCATCAGGCCCCATATCGCCCCGTGCACCCGGGCTGGAGTCCCACACTGCAGCACCCGGGGCCCCCAGCAAGCCCCTGCAGCCCCCTGGCACAGCGCTAGGGTGAGAAAAGAGGAAACTGAGGCACGGCTGGGCTCACGGGGTCCTCTTGAAGCAGGACAGAACGAGCACCCTGCAGCACCCCCGGGTGTGCGGCCGGGGGGGGGACCCTGCCGCCCCCTGCCCCCACTCAGCACCCAAAGCCTCTGCAGCCCCCCTGGGCGGCGGGTGGGTGCCTGGAGGGGGGAAGGTGCAGCTTGTGCCTGCACCCCCCCGCACCCCCTGTGCCCCTCCCAGGCTGCCCCCCCGCCACCCCCCGCAGCTGCCCCGGGGCGGTACCGGGGTACAACCGCCAGGGGGCGCCCTGCCCCTGAACTCCCGCACCCCCCCGCACCCCCCAGCACCCCCCTCCCTCCCCGCCCCCGGGCAGCCCCGGAGGGACCCCGGCGCCCGGGCCCCCCGCCCCCATCCCCTCACCCCCCATGACCCCACACCTGCCCCCCCAGCCCAGACCCTCTGGGGACGGGGGGGGTCCTGCCCCGGGACCCCCAGCCCCCCTGCCCCAGCCCCCCCCCCGCTCCCCGTAGGGACCCCCCCGGTTGCGGGGCCGGGCATCCCGGCTGCCCCCCGCCACCCCGGCCCCGGGAGCCCCCGCGGCGGGAGCACGGGGTGCTGCGAGGTCAGGGCGTGGGGGGCTTTGGGGGGGACCAGCCCCCCCGGGTCTCACCAGGGCGATGCCGGAGCTCGCTCCCGGCCGGGGGCCGCGGGAGCCAGGGTGGGGGCACGGAGACCCCCGCTGGGGCCGCGGGATCCCCGGTGGGGCGCGGGAGCCGCGGCGGGGCCACGGGAGCCACGGCCGGACCCGGACCCGGCCTCCTCCTTCCTGCCCCGCCTGGCCCCGCAGCGCCGGCGGCCCCCGGCCCCCCAGGCTGGCTTGTCCCGGGCCCCCCCGGCCCCCCCCCAGCCCCGCCGGTGGCGCTTGCATCAGCCCGGTGCGCGGGGCTGTGCCCCGCTGATAACGCCCCGCGGGCGGCGGCCCCCGCCCCGCTGCCCCCCGCGCTGCCCCAGCGCCCGGCGGCGCCCGAGGCCGGGGTGAGGGGCTGGGGGCTGCGGGGCACCCCCCGCCCAGGCCGGACCCAGCCCCGCGCCACCCCGCACCGCACGGAGCCCGCGCGTTCCTCGCGGGGTACGGAGCCCGCAGCGCCTGCGGCAGGTACCCCACGTGCGGGGCAGAGCCCCCTCCCCTGTGCCGCAGCCCCCCTGTGCGCGGGGCAGAGCCCAGACACCCCACGGCCTGGGCGCGCTGGGGGGTCCATGCCTCCTGCACCGTACATCCCACGCGCGCAGTATAGAGCCCCGACCTCCTACACCTCGTAGCCAACATCCTCAGTATAGAGCCCACACCTCCCGTACCACGAGGCTAGCGCGACTCGGGACTGGGCTCGTGCCTCCCACCCCAAATCTCCAGCACAGCTCAGTATAGAGCCCATACCTCCCAACGCACGCACCTCACGTGCTCAGCATGGAGCCCATACCTCCCACGCCATCCCACGCCATCCATGTGGTGGGTCTGGGGTCCCACCCGCAGCAGGTGCCCAGTATGGCTCAGTATGGAGCCCATACGTCCCACGCCATCCATGTGGTGGGTCTGGGGTCCCACCCGCAGCAGGTGCCCAGTGTGGCTCAGCATGGAGCCCATACGTCCCACGCCACCCACGCGGCGCAGCTGGGCTCCCTCCCGCAGCAGGTACCAGCTCAGCATGGAGCCCATCCCTCCCACGCCACCCATCAGCGTGGCTCAGCTGCCCCCCGCAGCGGGCACCACCGTGGCTCAGCATGGACCCCGTACCCACCCTGTCCCACAGCCTCTCCCACCCCAGCACACCCCACCGATGCCCCTACGTACCCCACCCCCCGCTGGGGGCACCCCAGGGTGCTCCCCCACCCCGCCAGGCCCTGCTGTCCCCCTGTCCCCCCCATGCCCCTGCTCCCAGCGCCCAGGGACACCCCGAGGTGCCACCACTGCCCATGTCCCCACACCTACCCCTGGGGTGGCTCCACAACGCCCCCGCTCTCGCCGCCAGCCCGTGCCCAGGCTCTGCCTGCTGCTGCCCGTGAGGAAAGAGCCGCACGGCACGGGGGAGCGCGCCCAAATGCCCTGAGTCACGCTCACCTCCCTAATCTCCCCCCCCTCGGGCTCACCCTGCCTCCCCGGGGCCCCCCGTAAACAAGGTTATCGGGGTGCAACATCTTGTGGCGTCGAGGCTGCGCCCTGCCCACTGCCTGCCCGCGCCCCACGGCCCCCCCCCAGCCGCTCGCCCTGCCCTGGCGCGGCCGTGCCACGCTCCTGGTGCCCCCCGCTATCTTGTTTACGAGGCTCCAGGTTTTCCTGCGGGGAATCCCTGGGAACCCTCTGGCTGTCCCCCTCCCGCACAGTGGGTTGGGGTTTTCTCTTTTTTTTTTTTTTTTTCAAAAAAAGGGGGGTTCATGGGGAGGTTCCCCTGGGGAAGAGGCACGAGGTGCTGGCGGGGCCCAGTGGGGACAGGGGATGTGACCGGGCCTCTGTCCGTCCGCTAGGATCACCGTTCCCGGGTGCTCTGCTCGTGTGTGTGCATGTGAGTGCACGCGTGTGTGTGCATGTTCGAGTCTGCATCTGCGGGCGTGCACGTGCGTGCGTACACATCTACGCGTGTGTGTGTGCGTGTGCACACGCGTGTGTCCCTACATTTACAGCGTCCCTAAAGAGCACCCAGCCCCAAACCCCAGGGTGCAAGGAGGGGGAGAAGGGTGAGCTGGGCAAGCTTTGCTCACACGTGCAGACACACACACGCGTGCACGCGCACACGCACACCCCCACCCCACCCCACTGCTCGGGGACACCCCCACCGACGGCCCAGCTGCTGGGGCATCGCTCATGCCCCAGCCCGTGGGGCCAGGACAGTGCTGCCCCCCTGCGCCAGCCCCATCTGGGGGGGACCGTCCAGGTTGGGGGTCGTGGCTGCTGGCCTGTCCCACACATTGGGGACCTGGTGGCACCTACGGCGGGACCGTGGGGCTGGGACGTGCGATAGCTGCAGGCTGGGTCCTCCGATAATGGCCCCCAGCGTTATCTGGGTGCTGTCAAGGGCTCCCCTCCCTGCAGCAACCCGGGGGATTTTGGGGCTCCCTCCCCCCTGGGGTGCCCCACTGCCCCCTGACTGGGTGCTATTGGCTGGGACCCCTTTGCAGGGGCAGAGGAGAGTGTGGGGCACCCTGGGGGGCACAGAGGGGGGGTACATGTCCCCATGGGTCATGGGGGAAGGGAGGGTTTCCCCTCTGCTCAGGGTGACTCTGATTTATTGGGGTGCTGCGGGGGGGGGATGTGGGCGGCCGTGGTATTCACACACACACACACACACACACACACGATTTCCCTGTTGCATCAGTGGGGAAACTGAGGCATGGCACAAAAGCGGGGTGCTGGGAGCATTGTGGGGCTCCCCCCCAGCACAGTCAGGCCTCCGGGGGCCCGCAGCCCCCGCCCCCCCCCCCGCACCCCACAGGTGCTGCGGGGGGGGGTGATGCTCAGTGTCCCCCCAGAGCAGGGACCCGAGACAGGGAGGGGGGCAGCCGCGAAGGGCCCCCCCAGTTACCCTGGGGGCTGCGCAGGGGCCGGCCGGAGCCTGTCCCCTGCCCCGAGGCTCTGCCCACGGGGTCCCCACCGGTGGCACGTCATGGCGAGGGGCTGGGCCCTGCGGGGAGGAGCCCCCCCCCGCCCCGGGGACCGCTGCCCCCCACCTCCATCCCGCCCCGTATTCCCCCATCCCCTCCCTCCCCCGGGGAGAGATTTGGGGGGCCGGAGGCGGAGAGAGGACCAGGCCCCGCGTCCCTTCGCGGGGGGGGGCGGCGCAGGGCCCGCTGGCGTGGGCATCGGGGGGGCGGCGGAGCAAAGGCTGCGCGGCGCGGGGGGCCGTGGCGGTGGCGCGGGGGGGGCCCCCACGGGAGAAGGGGCATCGCCCGTGGCCGTGGCCCTGCCGGCTCGCCCCGCTCTGGATGGAAGCGAGCTGCGTGCAGGCTGCCATGGCTCTGGGGCTCTCCTCCAAGAAAGCCTCCTCCCGAAACATCGCCGTGGAGAGGAAAAACCTCATCACCGTCTGCAGGTGGGGGCTGGCCCGGCCGGGGGGGCACCCGAAAATAGGGGCGGTGGGGAGGGGGGGTGAGAGAGGACCACCGCTGCCGGGGATGGAGGAGCTGGGGTGGAGGGGGATGGGGATGGGGGTGGGGAGGAGAGGAGGCCTGGGGGGGGGGGGTCGTACCCCGCCCCCCCCCCCCCCCCCCCCCCCCGCGGCCCCTTCACCCTGGGTTTTTTTTTGTTGTTGTTGTTGCTACAGTCGCTTTATTTTGGAGGAAATTCAGTTTTGGAGGAGGGGAGGAGGAGGAGGATGGGGGTGCGGGGCCGGGGCGGGGGGGTGCGGGGGGCTGCAGGGCTGCGGGCGGTGGGGCTGGGGAGGCTCCGGGGGGGCTGGGGGGGGGCCGGGGATACAACGACAACATGGAGGCTCCCGGTGCCGGTGATGCCGGGGGCGGCCGGGTCGGGCAGGGGGTGGCGCGGGGGGGCCGGAGGGGCGGGGGGGGGGGCGGCTGAGGGTCGGGGGCAGCGGGGCCCGGGGGGGCTGGGGACGGGGACCCCCCCTGCGGGCGGGAGGGCGAGGAAGTGACGTCAGGGCCCGCTCCGGGCGGCGGGGATGGAGGGATGAAGGCGGCGGGGATGGAGGATGAGGGTTGTCATGGCGACGCCCGGCTGGACGGGGCGGGGGGGGGGGGGGAGGATGAGGGGACAGGGCAGGGGGACAGGCCTGGCGGGGCTGGGGGTCCCTGCCTGTCCCCAGCCCCCGGGCACGGGCATGGGGTGACGCCCCCCGGCCCTGGTTTGGGGCTGCTTGTGCTGGGCTGTGACCGGAGCCCGGCCCCGGGGCTGCTGGGGGTGACGTGGGGGGCACCGAGGGTTGGGGCCACCGTGCCAGGGACCACAGGTTCTGCGGTTGGGGTCTGGGGGACCCCCTGGATCTCCTCGCTATGGCACAGGGCACCTCCTGACCCTGCTGTCATGAGATGGGCACCCCCTGGATCTCCTCGCTATGGCACAAGGCACCTTCTGACCCTGCTGTCATGACATGGGGACCCTCCAGGGCTCCTCGTCATGTCATAGGACACGTCCAGACCCCACTGTCATGACATGGGGATCCCCAGGGCTCCTCACCATGGTATAGGACACGTCCAGGCTCCTCACCCTGGCACCAGGCTGTCTCCAGACCTCACTGCCGTGCCATGAGGCACCCCCAGACACCACTGCCACGAGGAGCCACCCTCCAGCTGCCGCCATGGGCATCCCCGGTCTCCCCCTCCTCCCATGTGCCTGTGACCCACGGACGGGGTGATCCCCCCCCATGCAAGCACCTGCCCCGGCCCCTGCTGTCCTGCCAGCCGGAGCGGGTTTCGTGCCTTCGGCATCTGTCTCCACCAAGCACGAGTGGCCGGGCGGAAGGGGAAGCCATCACCACCCGCGCACGGCCAGGGAGGAAGGGGGCCTTTGTTCGCCCTTCCTGGCTGTGCGCACAGCGGGGGAGCGGCAGCCGCCCCAGCGGGGTCCCTGGGGACACAGGGACACGGGGGTCAGTGAGCCACAGCCCACGGCTCAGCCCGCCGCCCTCTTCCCGCTGCTGGGCCTGAAAGCCAACATCTGCAAAAGCACTTTGCTCCGTTGCTAAAACCTAATGGGTGCTGGGTGCAGGGTGCTGGGTGCTGGGTGCCCGTCCCCTCCTACTCATGACACCCGTCCCCTGGCCAGGTTCTCGGTGAAGACCCTGCTGGAGAAATACACGGCGGAGCCCATCGACGACTCCTCCGAGGAGTTCGTTAACTTTGCTGCCATCCTCGAGCAGATTCTCAGCCACCGCTTTAAAGGTAACAGTGGCCTGCGGGGACAGGCGCCCATGCAGCCCCTGGCATCTCCCTGTCCCCATCTCTGTGCGCATGGTGGATGGGGATGCATGCATGCGCATGCTGGCACCAGGGAGCATGTCCAGGCTCCGGCTGGGGGCTTTCCGCGCTGGTGGGGTTTGCTGGCATGCCAGCCCCTGACTGTAGCCCCTTGGACCCTGCAGGCCCCGTCAGCTGGTTCAGCTCGGATGGACAGCGCGGGTTTTGGGACTACATCCGCCTGGCCTGCAGCAAGGTCCCCAACAACTGCGTCAGCAGCATCGAGAACATGGAGAACATCAGCACCTCCAGGGCCAAGGTCAGGAAGGTGCCAGCCCCAGCCCTGTCCCGGTCTCTATCCCTGATCCCATCCCCATTCCTATTCCTGTCCCTGTTTCCATTCACACCCTGTCCCTGGCACATGGACCCATCGCTATCCCCATCTCATCTCCATCCTATCTCCATCCTCGTCCTATCTCCATCCCATCTTCATCCCATCCCATCCCATCCCATCCCATCCCATCCCATCCCATCCCAACCCATCCCTTCCCATCCCATCCCATCCCATCTCATCCCCATCCTCATCTCCATTGCATCTCCATCCCCATCCCTATCCCCATCTCCTTCTTCCCCATCCCTTCCCATCCCATCCCATCCCTTCCCTTCCCATCCCATCCCATCCCTTCCCATCCCATCCCATCCCATCCCATCCCATCCCATCCCCACCCCCACCCCCATCCCCTCTCTCCCCCCACCCCCATGCCCTTCACCCTGCCTCCCTGCAGCCCCATCTCACCCCATAGGACCCCACAGGGACAAAACAGGAGCTGTGGGTCCCCACAGGGGGATAAGGGGGCTGAAAGCAGCTCCCAGGTGGGGACCAGCTGCCTGCTGGTGCCTGGAGCCTGGGGGCAGGTGGGAGCACGGTGGGGGGCCGCTGAGGGTGGCACCTGATGAGCAGCCGATGGTGGCACCCGTCCTCAGGGCTGCCCCACGGGGCGGTGCCTTGCAGGGCCGGGCCTGGATCCGCGTGGCACTGATGGAGAAGCGCATGTCCGAGTACATATCCACAGCCCTGCGGGACACACGGACCACCAGGTGAGCAGCCAGGGCCACACGCACGCCTGCACCGCCCCGGGAGCCCTAAGGTGTGCGGGTGTGCCAGGGCGGGCGCGGCGGTGTGTTTTGGGGTGCCAGTGGGTGCACGCGCAGTCACGTTTTTCCCTGCAGGCGGTTTTACGACGACGGGGCCATCATGCTGCGGGAGGAATCCACGGTGCTCACAGGGATGCTCATCGGGCTCAGCGCCATCGACTTCAGGTAGGGGTGGGCAGTGTGGTGGGCCAGGGGTGCCCTGCCCCGGCTGGCCCCTCCACCGGCCCCCTGGGGCTGCCCTGATCCCCTGCTCCTCCTCCTGCCGCCGCTCAGCTTCTGCCTGAAGGGCGAGGTGATGGACGGTAAAACGCCCGTGGTCATCGACTACACGCCCTACCTGAAGTTCACACAGAGGTAAGGGCTGGGGTACCCTGCCTGCGGTGGGGACCCCACTGCCTCTCCCCCAGCACCCTGCCGGGGCTCAGCTGGGCTGCTCTTGCGCGTGCCGGCCCCCCCGCGGTGCCATCCCCACCGAGCCCCCGTACCCCCCAGCTACGACTACCTGAGCGAGGAGGAGGAGCGGGGCAGTGTGGAGAGCAGCACCAGCGAGGACAGCTCCCCCGAGCACCCCTACCTGCCCCTGGTCACCGACGAGGACAGCTGGTACAACAAGTGGCGCAAGATGGAGCAGAAATTTCGCATCGTTTATGCCCAAAAGGTACCGGGAGCTGGGCTGGGGCTGGCTGGGTACCAACTCCCCCTGGATGCTACAGCCTGTAGCATCCCCCCTGCTGCTCCTGCAGCCCAGTGGTACCCACAGCCCCTCATCCTGCTGCTGTGGTGGGCCCAGCCTGCTCCTTGTCACCCTGGGTGGCCCTGGGGATGCGGGGGGCACCTGATGGGGGCAGTGGGGCGCTGCTGACAGCGGCCTCGTGCAGGGGTACCTGGAGGAGCTGGTGCGGCTGCGGGAGTCACAGCTGAAGGACCTGGAGGCGGAGAACAAGCGGCTGAAGCTGCGCCTGGAGGAGGTGATGGTGCAGAACCAGCTGGAGAAGAGGGAGCTGGAGGGCGTCATCCTGGAGCTGCAGGAGCAGCTGTGAGTGGGGACCCCCCCGCTGCCGCTGGGCCTGGCTGGGCGCGGTGGGTGGGGTGTCCCTGGTGCCGGGCTGCCCCGTGGGCTCTAGGTGGGTGGTGGCTCCGCGGTGCCCCACTGACACTGAGGGGCAGGGTGGGTGCTGGGTCCCTGCCATCCCATGTGGGACGTGGTGGGTCCCCAGTGTCCCACATGCCCCACGGGATATGATGGGTGTCAGGTGCCTGGTACCCAGGTGCCCCATACGTCCCATAAGACACGGAGGGTCCCAGTTCCCCAGACGCCCCGTGGGACGTGGAGGGTCCCCAGCGCCCTGGATGCCCCACGGGCCGCGTCGCCTGGCACCCATGGCTGTGTTGGGTGCTGAGCACTCACCTTTGCCACAGGACGGGCCTGATCCCCTGTGAGAACCCGCAGCTGGCCCAGCTCTCCAAGGAGATGGTGACGCCCCTGGTGAACCAGTGGCCCTCGCTGGGGACCCTCAATGGCAACGAGAGCGGCTCGGACAGCAAGCTCTACAGGAGGTAACCCCCCGGCAGGGGCTGAGCTGCCCCGACCTGTGCCCAGCGCCCCATCCCACCCCAGGGGGGTCTGCCCCGGGCAGGGGACGGGGAGAAGGGCTGGCTCTGGCTGGCGGGGCTGTCCTGGCCCCGGGGGCCGCGGCACGGGAGGGCTCAGCGCCGTCCCTCCGCAGGCACAGCTTTGTGAGCACCGACCAGCTCTCGGCCGAGAACAGCCTCAGCTCCGACTCCCAGCGCCTGGGCGAGGGCAAGCGCGAAGGCGAGCCCTGGGGGCCCTTGGGTAAGACCCCCCCCCACTGTAGGGTGCCCTGCAGGGCTCAACATGTCCCTCAACACACACCCAGGCGTCTGGGCCCGCCCAGCAGCCCCCTCCTCATAGCGGGGATGCTGTCCCAACAGTGCAAGGACACCTAGGTCCCTCCTGGAGAGGTGCTCCCCGTCCCCATCCCCGTCCCCCCGCGGCAGGGTTGGGGTGTGAGGCTGCAGCCCCCCGCGACGCCGGCACCCCGCTCTGTGCCTGCAGGGAAGGACCCCACGCCCTCCATGCTGGGGCTCTGCGGCTCCCTGGCCTCCCTGCCCAGCTGCAAGTCCCTGGCCAGCCTCAAGTCCAACGAGTGCCTGGTGAGCGACAGCACGGAAGCCAGCCCGACCCGCAGCCCCAGCTGAGACCCCCGGCCCCTTCGCCGCCCCACGGCCCAGCTGCCCAGCCCAGCGTCGCGGCGGAGGACTGACCTCGTGCCCCCCCTCGCCACCCTGGCACCGACGAGGGACTCGCCGAACCCACAAGGGAGGCTGGGGACAGGAATCCCCCTCCCCATCTTGACACCCCACCCTGGCTGCACCTCGGACCCCCCAACCTGGGCTCTGGCTGAAGACCTGGACCCGTTGGGATGGGGGATGCCGGACTGGGACCTGTGCAAGCTGGGGATGGGGGGGGGACGACACTGGGAGCGACCGCTGCTGGGGAGCAAGGCAGGGGCTCGGCGGCAAAGCCCCTCCAGGGGCGGGGGGGCCCGGGCACAGCACCGCATCCGTCCCGCTCAGCCCCTGGGCGCCCACCCGGGCTTTGCCTGCCCTCTAGCGCCCAGCCTCCCCCCCCCCGGCCCGGGCACTGCGGGAGGGCTGGCCTGTCCCTCCCTCCGGCGACCAGCCAGCCCTCCTTGCAGCCCCCCACCTCCCCGTCCTCCCCCGGGTTTCGGGTTGTTTTGGGTGATTTTAGTTTTTAACTCAGCCTCATCTGCCTTGTTGGAGCAAAAGGAATCAATAAATGCAGCAAGCTGAGCTGGCCTCTGCGAGCTCTCCCCCAGCGGGGAGAAGGAAAGGGGGGGAAAAGACCCCTTGTGCCCCCAGGCACGAGGTCCTGTCCCAAGCAAGGATGCTGGGGGGGTGGGGGGCAGTGAACCTTCTCCAGCCCTGCCCCCCCAGACCACCAGGGCAGGGATAGCACCTTTGGGACACAGCAGGTCACCCAAGCATGGGGTATCCCCTGCCCCATCCACAGGGGGCTGCTGCTGGGGGTAGCAGGGAGGTCCTGGGGTCTCCTTACCCCCAGCAAAAGCCCGGTGGATGACAGCACCATGCCCATGCAGCACGGATGCGGTCACCTGTAGGGACACCTTCCACAGCCCTGGCATGCAGGAAGCAGGGAAAGAAATCCTTGCCCTAAGAGATAAGTAATATTTTCTTTTATTTAAGAAAATAAGAGAAATTCCCCCCCTGGAGTCCCGGGGCAAGCTGGGGCAGCACCCACACCAGGTACAGTGCTGGGGCAGGCCCTCCCGGTGAGGGGACAGGGCCTGGGCAGAGGTTTGCTGCCAGAATGCCTGCCAGCCCCCCCCCCCCCACCCCGAGCAGCAGCGAGGTCTGTCCCCACGGAGGGTCCGAGCCCAGAGTCTGACAGGGGACAAGGACACCCTGAGTGGGAGGAGAGGTCCAGAGGCAGGGAGCGGGTCCCAACGTGTCCCCATGCCACGCAAAGCTGGCAAGGGGACGCTGTGCGTGACTGATGGCAAGGAGGGGCAGACTCCCAGCTGGAGCAGGGCTGGGGGGCCCAGGCAGGCACATGGAGAAGGCCCCCAAGGGTTTGGTCCTTGCCAGAGCCCCAGCTCCCATCTCCTGCCCTGCAGAGGCTCCTGGGGGACCCCATCCTTGCCCGAGAGTCCGTGAATCCAGCATCATCATCTGTCCAGCCTCCAGGGATGAGTGCAGAGGACACTGCATCCCCCCCCACTGTCACAGCAGCAGGCACAGACGCCCCCCAGTGCAGCTGGGGATGGAGAGCAGGGCCAGGCTGGCCCTGCCCTGGGTGCAGGCAGCGGGGAGGCAGAGCGCAGCACGAAGGCACTTGGGCTTTGCATGGCCGAGTGTCGTTTGCTGCTCCTGGGGCACCTTGCCAGGAGCAGGGTTGGCAGCATCCCCCGGGGCACCGGCCACATCCAGCCCTGCCCCAGCCCCAGCTCACAACGCACGCAGCCGCCGCTCCTGGTTCAGCTTCTGGAAAAAGGTCTTGCCAAATTCGTAGGTGCTGATCATGATGGCGCAGGCGGGTGCCACCTTAATGACTCGGGGCAGGAAGCCTGCAAGGACAACCCCGTTAGCCCCTCGGTGACACCAGGGCACCAGTAAACCCCATCCTGGGCGGGGGGCACAGTCTTACCTGCAAAGAGCCCCCGGGTGCCAGATTCGGCGTGGATGCGCCGCATGAGCAGCCAGGTGGAGGAAGGCTTGGAGGCTGCGCCTGCGGGGAGGGGGGAGCGGGTGAGGGTCCGGGGATGCCCACGTACCACCAGGGAGTCCTGGGTGCCCCCAGGCATCCACCTGCAGCCTGGCCCCTCACCTGGGTGCACCTCGCTGTCTCCCAGCTCTATCTGCCGCTGGGTCTTCACCACGTCGAAGGGCAGCGTCAGCACCGCAGCCACCTGCAGGGCCAGCAGCCGGGTGTGAGCTGGGACCTCACCGTCCCTGCCCGCTGCCAGCTCTGCCGTCACCTCCTGGCACTGTCCCAGCCCCATCCCCTGCTCCCCAGGGGGGGCCATTCCCCCCTGCACAGCTGAGTGAGCCCCTGCACAGCACAGACCGCAGGGCCCCAAACTCACCGTCCCGGAGATGGCCCCGGATGCGAAGCTGATCATGAACGTGGCCTCATTGAGCCGGGCCTGCCCGCAGAGCCATTCCCTCACCAGCTCGTAGTTAAACCAGTAGAGAGCTGGGCAGAGATGAGAAACACCAGTGCTGCGAGGAGGCACGCCGGGGACGCCGACCTCCCCGCTCCCCACATGCAGGGCTGCCCTGCCCTGTGCTCGTCCCCCATCTCCCGGTGCTCATCCTGTTCCCCCGCAGCCATACCCGAGAAGGGGACGTCTCGCAGCACGGTGGGTCCCCAGCCCCTCCAGAGGGACAGCCAGCCGTCCTGAGCCACTGCCGACTGGATGCAGACGCTCAGCTCCCGGTAGCTGAGCTGCCGGGACTGCATCTTGGTGCGGATGAGCTCCAAGGGGCTGATGACCGTCACGGCACCCACTGCAGCGGAGGAGACATCGGACATCAGCCCCATCCACTCCGGCAGCCGTCCCAGAGCCGCCAGAACGCCCTGCCAGGAGAGCCAGGGGCCGAACATGGGCACCAACAGCCAAGAGACCTGCGCTGCTCTGCCCTCCTGCGAGGACACAGGGCAGGCACAGGGGGACCCCTGGAGAGGAGGGGTACTCACGCCTGGCAAGGGCCCCGGCCAGCAAGGGGATGTGGTGCCCCCGGCTTCCCGTCCGAGCATGCAAGTAGTCCCGGAGCTGGTCGTAGGTGGTGAAATAAATGACGGTGGCTGGCACAGCCATGACCCTGCCAAGGAGGAATGGTGTGAGGGGCATGCGTGCCCTCCCCAGGAGCTGGCAGGAGGCTCGGGGCAGATGCCCGTGCACCCGGGCAGGTGTTTGCACCCAGACTCCCCCCGCCCCGGCCCCCAGGCAGGGTCCAAACTCACAGGGTCGGGGGCAAGCCGCTCCACAGAGACCTGATGCCCTCGTAGCGCGTGATCTTCATGAAGGCATCCTGGGGAGAGAGCAGAGTGCAGGGAGAGGGGCAAGCACCCCACCAGCAAACACCCTGACCCCCTCCCTGGGACAGGGAGACCCCTGCCCACCCTGCCTGCACCTGCAGCCCCTACCAGCGTGCCGGTGAAGCGGGTGGGGGCCTTGTACCAGGCGGTGCAGCCGTTGCCATTCTGGCAGACGTACAGATGGTCCATGAGCCCATTGCAGTACAGGAAACACTTCCCTGGGGTGGGAGGCAACACCATTGCTGTTAGACAGGGGACCCTTCCCCTCTGCCCAGCCCATTTGATCCCCAAAACCATCATCTCTCCCAGGAGTGAGCCAAACCCTCAATATCTGAGGCCAGTGAGGGAGCAGCCCAGACCAAGGCCAGGAGAGGGACAACCCTCCAGCAAGGGTCTGACCCTGGCCAGACCCATGGGGTAGGGGGCATCTGGCCCCACTATGAGGACAGAGGCACGGTATGAGCTATTGCCAGCAGCAGGAGAGGTTTACTTGGTGTCAGTTCTGCTGCCCTGGCATGGCGGGGGTGCCATGGTGGGGGTGCCATCGCAGGGAGCCAGCATGGTTCCCCTTCCACGCTCTCCATGGGGCCAGGGCACCAGGCTGCAAGGAGCAAGCGGGGCGGCAGAGATCCAAGGAGACTTTGATGTAGCAACAAGGCAGGGCGACAAGTCAGGGCAAGGACAGGGGGACTGCAGACAGCCAGGGCTGTTGCACAACAGACCCCCAGCAGACCCCCTGGGCAGGGACCCTGCCGGGACATTGCACGGCCAGCCCCAAAAGCAGGGCTGCAGGAGCAGCTGGGGACGATCGCAGCCCCCACACCAGAGCGGGACGTCCTCCCAGCCAGAGGAGCCCGAGCCGCCACCAGCAGGGAAGAAAACCAGGGTCAAGGCTTGGGAAAGCAAAGCTGCTGTCGGCGAGACCTGCCCAGGGTCCCCGGGCGTACTCACATGTGGCCTGCTGAGTGCCCCAGGGCACAGACTGCGCTGGCAACGCTGAAACACACAACAGGGACATGCTGAGCGATGACACGGGGGACGTGCCACCCCTCTGGGCTGGGGCACACGGGTGTTCCGCAGCTCTGAGCTGGGCAGTGGGAGAGCTCTGTGGCTGAAGGGGCTGGATGCCCCCACAGTCACTTTCCAAGCAGTCCCTATTGTCACCAAACCAGTCCCTTGGGATCAGCCCCAGCCCGCTGCCCCTGCAGGGAGGGGGACAGATGGGGGGCAGAGCCCATAGGGTCTCTCCTGCCCAGTGGGGGGCTGTGGGGAGCAGCGTGGAGACGGACACAAAGGCAGCAAGGAAAAGAGCAAGCGGCTGGAGCGGGCTGAGCCCTTCCGCCCCACTCCTTGGCGGGCAGGGGGCTGCCGGGCACAGCGCTGACCCCGCTTGGCGTCAGCACGGGGCCGTGAAGGGGGAAGGATGGAGCTGAGCATCAGAGCCCGGCTCCCCCAGCAGGGCCCCCTGAGCCCGTCAGGACGAGGGGCCCATGGTAACCTGCCACCTCGCGACGGCCCCACGCTCACGACTGAGAAATCCCCCCCCACCGGCTCTGCCAGCCGAGACATCCACGTGGGCTGCTCTCTGGCTGACGGGGGGGCTGGCCGGAGACCCCTGGACTCCCCAGGCAGGGTTACCTTTGGAGAAGGGGGTCCTCTGGGCCTGCAGCCGGATCTTCACCACGTCCAGCGGTGTCACTGAAATGACACGATCCTTTAGCCACCCTGCACTGCGCCAGCCCCCGGTGCCCACCCGCTCCCCGTGGTCCTCACCAAAGAGGGAGGTGAGGATGGCCCCCGTCCCCGAGGCCAGCATCTGCTGCAGCGGCGTGATGCCCCCACCGGGGCTCGGTGATGTCTTCTCGGCCATGGCGCTGGCCCCCTGCAACACACGGTGGGGGGGATGCTGGAGGCTAGGGGTGCTCATGGGGGGGGTCCCTGCCCGTGGACGAGTGACAGCTCCCTGGGGAGTCTCCCCAGCATCCTTGCTCCGCTGGTGCGAGGACAGACGTCCCACCTCCGGCTGTACTATCGGCACGGCACAGGGCAGGCGCAGCCACTCCCGTAATCGTGCTGCCCCTGGGGGGACAGGGACGGCTCCTGGGGCTGGCCCAGCCCCGATAACACCCCCTGGCCCCACCGCTGGCAGCGGGCCCAGCCTCACTGGAGAGGTGGAGATGGTCCAGGCCACCCTTCCATGTCCTTGGGGAGGGAGGATTTGTCCCCTCCCTCCACTTGGAAAATTAAGGAACAGCCAAGGAGCAAAGTCCAAAGACCAGACGCGCTGCAACAGCTTCCCCCAGCCCCGGCTGAGCGGGCAGCAGAGCCCAACGCAGCCATGGAGGGACACCCGGGAGGGAGGGGGATCCCCCCTTTGCAAGGGGTGCAAGCTTGCAACAAGTGCCCCAAAAAGCGTTCACAAGTCCAAAACCTTCCACATGCCACCCCTGAGGCTTGGCAAGGCTGTGGCCCCCGGGGCCGGTGTCTCTGCCCTCGGGAAGTGGGGGATATCGCACCCCTCCTGCGGGAGGAGGACGTGGAGAAGCGAGCCCACGTGCGCTGTGCACGCTCAGGACCAGCTGCTCCCCCTCGCCGCAGCCCAGGGATGGTCCCCGTGCCAGGACAGGGCCATGGTGGGAGGGCTTCCAGGCTTTGGGAACCCACATTTTTTTTTTTTTTAAAGGGAGGGAATGCAGCAAAAAAAAAAACAACACAAACCAACCAAACCACCCTTTGCCATCTGACTCAGCAGTTTCACAAGGTCAGAGCAGCCATAAATCTCTCAATTACAGGCTTGGGACTCGTTAGGTGCCCAAGGCTGTGAGCACGGGTGGGTCTATCCCAGAGCCGCACATGCCACCCCACCGTGAGAGCTGGGTGCTGCTTGCAGGGTGGGCACGGGTCCCACCGTGCCCGTCACGGGACAGTGGCGAGGTGGTGCAGTGCCCTGGCACACTCCCCGCAGGCCACGCGGCAAAACCACGGTTGCAAAACTGCGCTGCAGGCAGGGCACTGGCCCCAGCGCCGGATCCTTCCCTCCGATCCCGCCCTTCATGTAAACCCTTACGCAAGCAGGAGGAAAATCTCTGGCTCACAGCGCTGCAACACCTGCATGGCTTAAACCGGGCTGTTTATATGTGCCACAGCACGGCCCTCTCCCTTTCCGCAGGGGGAGCCGAGCGCCTCCAGGGCACCGGCGAGGGCTTCCCGGCCCCCTCTGAGCTCCCTCCTCAGCTGGGATCGGTTCCCTTTTCCACCCAGGAAAAACCAAGCTCCTGAAACCATGACCCAGAGCCCACAGCTTGGTCTGGAGCACTGGTGGGTCTGGGTACCTTGCTGTGATGTTGGGTGCAAAGAGGGGGAAAAACGCAAATAAGCGCTCAGATGATGAAGGCGAGAAACGCCAGGAGCTCAGCACCCTCCTCCCACGCAGGAAGGGCCCAGCCGGGTGTTGGAGGCCTGGGCGAGAGGGAACGCCGATGGAAATCCTGCGGGCAGACCCCTCTGGTGCTTCCCAGCACCTGGGCAGCTCCGGCCCGGGGGTGCAAAGCTGTCACCCCCCACCTTGTCCCTGGAAGTGCCCAAACAGCACCGGGGGCCTCATCCTGCTCGGACGCACGCCCACCTCTGCTGCCCTGGCCCGGGCAGGGCCCGAGTGCTGCCTGAGCAGGCAGGGACAGCCACCAGCGCTTCGGGGGAGAGCTCGCCTGCGGGACCCCCACGGGTGGGCCGGGGGACGAACCTCCCCCCCCGGGAGCCAGGGGCCGAGTGCTGCGCTGTCCCCCGGGGCATGCGGGCACCCAGCCTGGCCTGCTGCCTCGGGGAGCCCCCCACGGTCAGAGGCAGCCCCCCCTCCCCGGACATCGCACCCTTACTTGGGGTGCGCAGCCCTCCCCCAGCGCCCCCAAGGTGTGCACCCCCTCCCTCGAGGCTCGCAGCCCCCAGCCCAGGGCTGTACCCCCCCGCCAGGGTGTGCAGCCCCCCCCAGGCACTTGACACCCCCCTCCGGCTTTGCACCCCTACCCTAGGGCCAGCAGACCCCCTCGCTGTTCGCCACCCCCCGGGCGTTGCAGCTCCCCCGGGGCCCCGCTCCCCCCCAGCAAGGCCCGGAGCCCGGGGGTTCCCCGCGGCCGCCTCTGCCCCCAGCACAGCCGCACGACCCCCGGTACCGGGGGGAAACCGAGGCAGCGGCCGCGAGTGCCGGGCCACGAGGGGCGCCACCGGGGCCCGCCCCGCCCCACCTGCTCATTCCAGCCACGTGCGGCGCTTCCCTCCGCCGGCACCGGGAGGGGGGCGGGCGGCGGCGCCTTTAAGGAGCCCCATGGGCGCCCCGCGCCCTACCGCCGCGCGCCGGCCCGCGCGCCACTGCCACTTCCGCCTCACGCCGGCGGCCCGCGCACGCGCACTGCGGCCCGCGCGCCCCTGCGCCCCCTGCCGGGCTGGGGCGGCGCCTGCTGCGGCCGCGGGGAACCCCCGGGCTGGCGGGGGGGGGGGCCTTGCACACTCACCGTGATGGGGGACACACACACCCTTGCACACTCACCGCACTGGCAGGGGCGGGCCTTGCACACTCACTGGGGGGCACACCCTTGCACACTGACCGTGGGGGGGGCGGGCCTTGCACACTCACCGTGATGGGGGACACACACACCCTTGCACACTCACCGCACTGGCAGGGGCGGGCCTTGCACACTCACTGGGGGGCACACCCTTGCACACTCACCGTGAAGGGGGGCACACACCCTTGCACACTCACCGTGAAGGGGGGCACACACCCTTGCACACTCACCATGCTGGGGGGGAGGGGGCAGCACACCTGCACACTCACCCTCACCATGCTGGCAGGGGGGCACGTCCTTGCACACTCGCTGTGCTGGCAGGGATGCACTTTGCACGCTCACCAGACTGGAAGCCTTGGGGCTGGGACGCTCACCATCCTGGGGCTGCAGCGTTTTGCACACCCACTGTGCCGGAGGGGGTGGTGCTTGCACACCCGCCGTGCCGGAGGCAAGCGACACTCGGCGCTGCCCGCAGCGCCTCTCCTGCAGCGCGGCAGCACGTGCTGGGCAGGCCGGGCCATGGGCCTCGTCCGGGCCCCAACGCGCAGGAGCTGCCCCGTGAGGCGCACGGGGCCGTGCCGCTTCTCGCGGCACCGAGCCAGGGCCTGCGCGGCTCTGCTGAGGAGGAACAAAGCCCATGGGCTGCCTCCCAGCCAAAGCTGGCCCATGCACAGCACATGCGCGTACCCCTTCCTTCCGCAGCCTCTCCCCTCGGCCCCGCTGCGGCCCGGGGAAGGGGTGGGTGTTGCTCGGCGCTGGAAGCTGGGAGGCTGGCAAAGCCGGGCCCTCGTGCACACAACCTGGCTGTGGGGGCTGCCGGGGGGCAGCAGGAGGGCTCTGCAGCTTCTGCCTCTGCAGCAGCCACGGCTGGAACCGCCACGAGGATGGGGCGGGGGCTCGCACAGCCTGGTCTCGCTGGCACGAGGACTGCCAAGGAGGCACCAGCCCTAGGGTGCCACTGTGAGGGGAGGAGGGGAGCAAGGCAGCAAGAGCCTGCACCTACCCCCCACTCCCCTCTGAGGCCTAAGGGGAGGAG
This sequence comes from Gorsachius goisagi, assembly GCA_018403395.1. NCBI lineage: Eukaryota > Metazoa > Chordata > Aves > Pelecaniformes > Ardeidae > Gorsachius > Gorsachius goisagi. The sequence goes on from BOSO01003905.1 coordinate 22,743, forward strand.
GGGGCACCCAGCTGAGGCCTTTTAAGTCAAAACAAGCTGACGAGGCGGAGGCATTGGGGCCTAAATAATGCTGGCTGCAGGAGCCCCTAGGGAGGTGGGCTGGTCTGTGCTTTGGGAGGAAGGGGAGTTAGGGCCTAAGGAAGGGAAATGCATTATGTTATGAGGGTTTTTAGGTACCTCAGTATGTCTTAGCCAGCTGGAAAATCTCTTTTTGTTTAGAGGGCTACAGGTTGTCTTTTGAATTTCTAGTTCTCCCATATGAGGGAGGCTTTGTTTGTGAATAAGTGTGAAGAAAGGAAGAGCTCTTTAGCCTCTCCCCTGGTATTAAGAGAGAGATGCAGTTAGAAATGTGCTGTTGCAATTAGAGGTGTAGCCCTCAAAATAGGCTGCTCTGGTGGTGGCTGGTGTCTCTAATAACCAGTGTGAGTATTGGAGCCCTCTCTGATGCTTCTACCTGATCCTGGAGGAGCTGTGGCTTTACCTGGTGACTTGCCTGGGAGGTTAAAATCTGATCTCTGCTTAATGCTGTTCAAGGTTGCTCTCTGTACTGTATTGGAAGTGCCTGAGTTTCCTGGGGACTCCTGAGTCCCTTTGTGCAAAGAAGTCAGTTCTGAGGTGGTTTTATTTCTGCTGGCATTTTAATCTAGAGAAGATGCTTTAAGCTCACTTGTTCATGGGCTGATGGGAGGGTAGTGGAGTGGTGCTGAAGTGTCCCATGCACCCTGCTGATGAAGGTGTTGCCTGATGCTGTAGTGTGACCTGATAACAGCAGATGGCTCTCAAAGCCCCTCTGAAACCTGGAGGGAGGCTGCCAGGGAGCACAGGCTCTGGCCTGGCCCTGTACAGCCCCAGCAGTAAGTAGCGGCTGACTGCAGGTGCCTGGGGCAGGAGACCTGGGACAAGACTGAAGTGGTGCTCTAGCGGGTGCGTCCTTCTGGTACCCTGCAGGCCAGAGGCTCCTGGTGCCTCTGTATTTGTGTGCATGTGCATAATTTCACTGCAAAACCTGTTAGTGGTACTGCGTAATGTAGTCCTCTACCTTACTTTAGAGTAGGGTTGAACTCTTGCCCTGCCTTAAACTCAAGGAATAAAGACCGCACTGGTGCCTACACATCTCTGCACCCCTATGAGTGCCATCCTGTGGCAAGAACAGGAAAGATTTCAAGGACAGGCAAGCTACAGGTGGCCACCAGCAGACTCTGCCCAGGGCAAGCAGCAGTTAGGGCTTCAGCCTGCAGACATGGTGATATTCTGTAAATAGCCCGTTTCACCCCAGAGTGATGTTCTCTCTCTCTCTACAGACCTGGCAGAGCCATGGTGGCTGCTTTCCTCCAGCTCCTTCTGGCTGCTGGCATCTCTGAAGGCTGTCAGCAAAGGAGGCAGTTAATGCTAGGAGCGGTGGTCAGGCATCAGCCCTGTGAGCTGCTGCTGGTATCTGGATAGAGGTTGTAAATACCCAGGGTTTGTGCTTGAGGTAGAGGAACTGCTGGGGCTGTTAGCCTGGGCATGCAGACATAAGGGGATCTTGGATTCTCTGCAAGTGCTCACTGCCCTTCCATGATACCAAGGCCAAGTGGGTCTTGACTTTATGTGATGGGAGGCCAGGAATCTAGTAATTCCCACAAGGTCATGTAAGTGAATGCATCCTGTAACTCCCTAATGAGTTGACTCTGTCTTACAGGTAAACAGGGTTTAAATGATCTGGGAAGCCTCTTGTAGCAGGTAATTTAGAAATGGAATAATGATTAATTAAAAAAAATATCCTCAGGGGTATTGGGTCTTCTATTTGTAGGTGTTGGGCTCTGCAGGCCTTCCACATTTCTGAAAAGAAAAAGGAATAATCCTTTTCCAGCTGGGGTGGGACCAAGAGGGAAGTGTATAAGATGCTGCAAGTGCCTCAGCCTCAACTTGTCAGGTCTCTCCATTTGCTAAAGTGATCAGAGCAAAAGTGGTAAATTTGCTTTTCTGTGCTTGGTGCTGCTGAGGGGTGAGGCCCTTGCTGGCTGGCTTTCTGCTGAGTCACAGCCAGCTCGCCGCCCGCACTGTCCTAACACCAAGGGTGTTTCTGCCTCTGATTTATATCTTTACAGTGCCACTGGCCTCAGTGGGGGTTGTAGGGGTGTTATTGTGCTCAGATTGCCTGTGAAAATAAAATGTATGTTGACTTCAGTTGGAGAACTGTGTCTGAGTTGCAAATACATGCGTTTGGTTTCAACTTACGAGGAATGGAGCCGGCTGAGCTCTAATCCACTCTTGAGCTGCAAAGTTACATGCAGTGTCAGAGCTGCTGGGAAAGGTTTGCCTGAGCCTTGTTCTGGTCTGGGTGATGCCCACTGTTACCAACGGCGTACACGCCTGGCTGGGAGAGCTGCTTGTGTACCTGCTGCCATCTCCTTGGGGAGGCTTCAGAGCATGGCGGGCTTATGAAAGCCAGCTTGCTCCCTGATGCCATGTCCGCATCAGTGGCTGTGCCCTGGGAAGCAAGTCTGGGGACTGTGTCTGCCTGGGGCTTTCTTATTTAGGAAGGGGTTGTCCTGTGGCCTATCAGCATGGAATAGCATCTGAAATTCTTTCAGAAAGATTAATCCTTTCTCCTGGCTGGAAACCATTTTGAAAGCCATTAGTCCATTTCCTTTTTTTAGATGAACTTGAATGGCCAGGTTGCAAAAGGGACCTGAGTAGTACTGTAATGAAATTAAGCTAGTGCAGAACATGAGTATTTGTTTCAGCTAGGACCATTATGGTTTTGCAAAAGCCATCTTTAATCTGAATTAAGTTACTGAAACGAAGCAGCTTGTGGACAGATGAGGCCCTGGGGACATCAGACTTAAACCCACTGTAACCCAGAATCCATCACACAGTTGCAGCTCTGCAGGTGAGACCTGAGAAATCACACCCTACCTCTACAGCACCTGCCATGGAAAACCGTGATACGGTTGTGAAAAGCAAGTTGCAAAACTCACCTCTGAGGAAAATGAGCCCTCTCTTACGGATGAGGAAGCAGAGGTGGAAGCTGAAGGCCTAATGCTTTCCTTCCTAAAGGTTTCCCTTATAATCTGATGTCAAAAATAGTCTTGTTTCCACCTAGCAGCAGCGTGGGCTGAAAGGAATGGAGAGAAGAAAGAGCCTGGATGGAGTTAGAATTGTAGGATAAATTCACAGATCCTTTTTCCTATAAACAAAATGACCCTATGAACAAGAAGTGTCCAGAAGAGCTCTGTGCGGTAATTGAAGTCCAGTCAGCTGCCAGCCTGCTGTGGGTGCAGGTGAGAAGTCTGCCCACAGTGTTACTCCACAGTTCCTCTTAGCTGGTTCAAGATCTGTCAATTACCCCGGGCTCATTCCACTCGGGGCTCGGAGCACTCGGCTGTGCTTCAGGACTTGGACTGCTCCAGCAGTTCCCGTAGCATCCTGGTGGTGTTGTGGCAGCATCCTGCATCCGTCCAGTGCAAACCAGCGTGTGCCTACCTGTGCAGGCAGCAGAGGTGGAGGGTTGCTGTACCTGAGATGAAGTACAAAATTAGTGTCTTGCAGCAAAGGGATGGACTTGCAGCAAGCTAGAGGTGCATGTGTTAAGATATGGTGAATGAGGCACCTGAACAAGGGTGTCTTCTCCCAATTGCTACCCCTCTGATGTGGACTTCAGCCCATGTTTTTGGCGCTGTAGGGTATTGGTGAGGAGGAGCTGGACGTACATTTGATTATTTCTTTACAGTGATCCTGTTTACCAAGAAGATCCATGTGCTTCTATTTCTCTGAACACAAAGGAATTAACTGCAAGATGCTGGGTCTTTGCTCACTGTGCCTTGTGACTGCTTATGATACTCTGAGCATTTTATTTTCAAGTGCTGTGCCACCAGGCTTTTGTGGCTGTGACCTGGGCCAGGACAGGAAGGTGCTCGCTTATGTGACTGCAGTCTTGAGGACTGACTATGGGGAATCATTGCTGTTTGACTTGAGGCTGGCAGTATCGTGGTCCATCAGCTGATGCATTTAATTCTTGACTAGCCTTTGCCAACAGTTCTTCTAAATGGCCAGAATGCGGTAAGAGCGGCTGTGCCTGAACATCAACTGGGACTGGCTAACGATGCTTTCCAGCCCACGGTTGCTTGGATCCAAAAGGGACTTGGTGCCTGGTGAGCTGGGAACTCAGGCAGGCAAAGCTGACCTTGGAGATGACTTCATAAAGCCAGGTGTCGTCATCCTGAGTACTTCATGTCAAGAAAGGAGAGCAGGGAGTCCCTTTTGGTTTTGTTGTCTCTAGATGTCCTGTTAGAGGATGCCCAGCTGATTTGCAGTCAGTCTGGTGTTCCTGGTACATCTGTACTGCCTGTAGGAAGAGCTGCTGTTCCAGAATTGGACTCTAGATGCTTGCACTGTCAGTTCAAATTCAGCTTGTTCCTTGTCTCACGAGCATGGATCCTCTTGTAGCACTAGAGTATTTATTTTACAATTCCCAAAGCAGTGGCATATTTTTCAGAGAAGATGGGTCTACCCTGGGAAAATTCTCCAAGCAATTTATAGTGGGTACTTTTTAACCAGTATTAAAATGGGCAGAAAAGAGCCATTCCCCTGGTTTTAGATGCCTCACCTGTTGTCAGCTGACCTGGAGAAAAAAAAAATACATCTGTGTGGCATGTCATAAATCCAGATTTTTTTTTCCCCCTCATATATACTTCTGCAGTTACTGATATTGTAGTAAGAGAAGGGCTTTGACTCTCCATAGGACTACAAGACACCTTGAGACCTTTATTCCAACCTGAGATGGACCATTCCTAACCCAGTCTGCTCTTAAAAACCTCTGCTGCTGCAGGTTCTATATCTGTGTCCCTATTGAGATTTCCCCTTCACAACTTGTGCCAGAAGCTGGTGCTTGGACTGGACATTTGCACTTGATTTACACCTGAATGTTGCTCGGGAAAAACTGAATCCTGGAGCCTGTCTGAGAGCAGATCTTTCCTGCAGTTTCTCCACTAAATCCGGTTACCGGGGTAGTAACCCTGTAATACCAGGCAGTAATTCCATCGAGGACTCTCCACTGTGTCCATAATGCTCCTGAGCAGAGCCAGAGCATCTTGCCACTTTTCCAGGTGAAGTGGGCAAGGTGGAGAGGGATCTTCTGGGAGTGTGACTTGTTTCTTCAGCCTCTCCCTCTGCTTCCCAGTGCTTCAGGCTGGGCTGTGGCTTCCGCATGGGATGGTGGGGGAACTGCAATGCTCCTTTACCCCGCTGCCTGCTCTAGGGTGGTGAATGTCGCCTGTTGAACCCTTCCCACAGTTGTCTGCTGGAGCAGGTGCTGATTAAAGCTGCCCGCGCTGTGGAATCCCAGCACCCCCCCATCGCGTGTGTAGATAATGGCTGCAGAGCTGCCTGCCAGGGGCGGGAGGAGGCCGCTTCCCCGTCGGTGCGGAGCTTACGGGTGGATGGACAGCTCCGCGCTGCGGCTCCTGCCGGGGGCGGGTGAGGAAGGCAAGGGGATGCTGTGAGCAGCCGGCAGTGTTTCCATCTCCTTGGACACTGAGGCCAGCGGCCGGCAGCACAGCTGGAACCGAGGCGGCAAATCCGGCCCCTGAAGCAGGCGCCTGTGCGGGACGCCTGGCTAAACGCAGGCCGTGCAGAAAACGGGAGCCAGGGTTGGGAGGGGCGGTGCCTCCCATCACCCCGGGGCGGTGACCGGCCGTGCCGCCCGGGCGGCGGGCGCTGTGGGGGCGCAGGACACACCGAGCCGGCCCCGGCTGCGCGGCCCCGCGGCGCCGAGCACAAAATGGCGGCGGGGGCGCTTCGGGGGGGCATCGCGCGAGCGCCCCCTGCTGGGCGGGGCCGCGCGCGCCCGCTTCCCGCAGACAAAAGAGGACGGCGGCGGCCACGCCCTCCCCCCCCCCCCCGCTCTGCGCGCCGCGCATGCGCCGGCCTCGGCCGTGGAGAGCGCGGGGGGGGAAAACGAGCCGTGCCGCGCATGCGCCCTGCCGCTGCGCCCCCCCCCCCCCCCCCGCGGGGGGGGGGGG
>BOSO01003906.1:0-53033 GCA_018403395.1 Gorsachius goisagi
GTAAAGAATTTCTTCCTTATACCCAGTCTAAGCCTACCCTGTTTTAGTTTAAAACCATTACCCCGTCCTGTCACAGCTGGCCCTACTAAAAAGATTTTCCCCATCTCTCCTGTAGGCCCCCTTTAGGTACTGAAAGGCCACAATCAGGTCTCCCCGCAGCCTTCTCTTCTCCAGGCTGAACAAGCCCAACTCTCTCAGCCTGTCCTCATAGGCTGGCCTCGAGGAGGCCCTCGGATCATTTTTGTAGCCCTCCTCTGGACCTGCTCCAACAGTTCCATGTCCTTCTTGTGCTGAGGGCTCCAGAGCTGGACGCAGTGCTCCAGGTGGGGTGTCACCAGAGCAGAGTAGAGGGGCAGAATCACCTCCCTCGACCTGCTGGCCACGCTTCTCCTGATGCAGCCCAGGGTAGGGTTGGCCTTCTGGGCTGCCCGCGCACATTGCTGGCTCATGTCCAGCTTTTCATCCACCAGTACCCCCAAGTCCCTCTCCCTTTTTCTCCTACCGCATCCAGTCTGTGTTTGACTAAGTTTCTTGTTTCTTTGCAAAACTTTTTGTCTTTTTTCCCTTTCAAGGCAGGCTGAGGAAACAGAGAGCAACATGAGACTCGTGTCCTCCTGCCTCGCCTCGCCTGCCTCGACTCAGGAGACAGGCAGGCAGGGACGAGCTGCAGCGCCCCAGGGAGAGGGTGCTTACCTGAGACCTCCGGCTCAAGCGAGGAGTCTCTGTGCACCACACTTTCTGAATGGCTCCTCTGTGTGATAAATAAGGCCAGTCTTTTAGCTTCTGGTGTCCTTAATTTTTATTCTTACCCCATGTGAGCCCAGATAGGAGAAGTCTGAGACCCTCCACCTGGGTTCAAGTGAGAACAGGTAGCTCAGAAAAGTTAATCTGGTTTACACCAAAGGAAAAACATGTTCAGACAAACCGGTATGTCTTTCTGAAGCCAGCTACTGATATGATTTTTTAGTTCCACCTTCCTCCAGTAACAAAAAGACCTAGCAGAAACACCACAGTTTGGGTGTTGGGGCTGTGGCGTATTTTAATATCTTCCGTAAGCAGCTCTTTAGACCACATTGGGGTGTGCATATTTGTCAAGGACTGACAGAAGGGTGCTTTGCAAAGACACGAGGCTCTTCCGCACTGCGGTGATATAATGGGTTGTTAGTGACTTGTCAGTTCATGTTTTCAATTACTGTTATTACTATTATTTTAAAACTGTGGGTGTTTCTAAAATTGCTTTATATCAGATAATAAGTATACTCGTTCTTCAGTTACAGTAATTAGCATCCTGAGTTTGATTCTGCCACCTCGATGGCTCCAAGAGCTGGGACTCATTACCACATACACAAAGCTCTTAGCTCTTTTCCAGAAATAGATTACAACCTCCTAGTTTTAACTCTTGATGTCCCAAAGACCATCCTTCCCGCCTCTGTCTCTTCCGTGGCTCAGTCCTGACATTTCTTCAGAGTTTCTCTCCCACCGAATGATATGTCTTGCAAAGAAGTGCCTCTTTTTGACCAAAATAAAAACACAGTCCCTAAGAAATTCCCATCCCTTGGCATGTTGCTGTAGAGCATATTTACTTGAAGCGGCCCTAATGAACAGCTTCTGTATTAGCCCCTTCTGGGCCGCTCTTACATTTCCTACCAATTGTGCACGCATTCCCCAGCCCCGGGAGGGGACACTTTAGATCATTGCCAGGCTACGGCATGGAGCAGCTTGAAAACGCCGTGCGTGCCCATCCAGCTGAAAATAAAGCTGGTGAGCTGTGGGTAGAGCAGAGAAAAGCGTTGCTTTTAAAAACTGCCTTAAAAAAAAATCCGTGCCTGACCTAAAAAGTAGCAAAGTAGCAGGGTAATTCAATAAAAGCGAAGAGGGGAGGATTCGATAGCGTGGCACTGCTGGATGCAACAACAGTTTAAGGTATGTTATTAAACCAGAAAAATGTTTTCCTGAAAAGTTTATGGTATTTCACTGGGAACAGCTCTAAAGGGGCATTTCAAAGGAAGAACAAATCAAAGAAAGAAAAAAACTGCATCCAGACCAGCTGAAATCTTGGTAGATGGACCACAAGGACTTGCATTGAACCAAGGAAAAGAGACTGGATTATCGAATGGAAGTGACCAAATTAATTTCTTTAAAGCCTTATCAGGAGTCTCCATATGCATTCTATGGTCCATCTCCTGGCTGAGGCATATAATTTTTGCCAGAGAGAATCAACATCTGCCTTTGTAATGACTGGGAGATACCTAGGGCCCTCAAACTGTGGTACGGTCAACTGTATTTCATGAAGTAAACTGTTGTCCTCCTCAGCAGACTACACATGCATATCTTTCAGAAGCTAAAGCCTGCTTACCTTGTTATCTACCCAGGAGTTTGCTGCTCTCCTATTGCCAGATGAAGCATCTCGGCTGGTTTTCTTACCGTATCAAAGTAAAGGAGCTGCTGGCAGATGTTCATTATGACAAGTCATCAGGTTTGAAACTCACATCACATCTTGGGTTTGCCACCAACCAAGTCCTTCATCTTTCAGACCCACTACAAAGCCTGGGTTTTTCTCACAGCTGATACAATTTTCTATGTGTGCGTTAGCTGAAATAGCAAACACATCCTCCCATGAACTGCTAACGTGGGGAGAGATGAAAGGGCCAAACCGGAGCTCAGGACAGAACCAGGTCTGCTGATCTCTGCCTGAGTGTATTTGCACACAGGACATCTCCCTCCGACTGCAAGATGAAGCTGTTGAACTGGTACGTGGCTTTACTGAAGGTGCAGAAAGAGCCAAACAGACTTTTTCTTCAACATGACAAGGTTAAAACATACTGGGTTTATTTTTAAGGAAAAAATATACAAATGCTCCTATTTCTAACACATTTATTTGATTTCTAGCAGGTCTATTTGTAGCAAGTGTTTCCACCAACACTAGGAGACAGCTCCCTAACCTAACCTACCAATGGTCTGCTTACTGCGTACAACCAACACATCCTCCTTTCTGTGGGAGCTGGGTGTATCAATAAAGCAAACAACCACTGAATAATAGCGGCAAGCACAAAACCCTGCTCCTGCCTTGGCTGCTGCCAGGGGCCATGTTGTAGACATGCGGAACAGACACTTCCCCTTGTTTTTTTTTATGTGCTGGGGACACCTGTGTTGGGGTGCCAGAAATGCCATGGAAGCCATTTAACTCTTCCCTGAAGGCTTGATCCCCCCCAAACCCCTTATCTTGAGGAGAACAGCGCCAACCCGTTACACACTGCTGTTGAGGGAGATGGTAGCTCGTTAAGATGCAATGAGTAATGTGTTTGAAAACACAATTAAAATGTTTTTCAATCATTCATGAAAACTCTTTTAATACAGTGTAAAGCTCGACAATGTCTGTGGTTGTACTTTGACCTGATGAAAGCTCTGAATGGAAACTTATCCAGTAGGTAATATTTACCCTGGCAGTGTGTCAGTAGGCAATGTCTACTGCTTTTATTGCTCTGCGGAATCGAAGTTTTGCATTTTGCTCTGTACTGAACCATTTATTGTCTTGAAATTGGCAGCAGTAACACCCAGCTGGATGCCGGTATGTTTTGTGTTTGCGAACAGGCTGATCCATGGGAAACAATCTAGCAGACAAATCAACTTCTTTATGAATTAAACAAAATCTTGACTTGGGTATGAGGCATTTGAGCCTGAGGGAGCTATTATTTTGGAAAAGGCCCATAAAAGGACTTTTTAAGACACTTTGTGAGGGAGTCTTGTGAGTTTTAAGTATGATATTCTTAGACTGCCTTTAGTTATGCCTTGCTTTGCATAACCCAGTGGACTTTTTATAAAACAGTATCTTCTGTGTAATGGTGCTGGGGTCCGGAGCTCTGAATTGAAAGTCAGAACAGAGCTCGGTGTCTGGCCAAGCTGATGAGCTGCTTAAATTGTTCTTCTTCTGCCTCCCACCCTTTTTTCTGCCTTGTCCCTGGGACAGGAATTGCCATTTCCTATCTGTTTCTCTACTGCATAGCACTGAAAAATTCCTTCTTATGAGCAAAAGAGAGAGGTAGAAAGTTTACCCAGAAATAGCTGACTGCTCAGTACCAAAAATAAGTTGAGCATGTAGAGATAATTCTGTGTGCTCAGAGCCAGTCCTATCAGCTCGCACAATCTCGTGAATGTCATGGGATCTGATGTTTTCTTAATTCTCCTGCTGATGGTAATCGAGGAACCACATGATAATCTTGACTTCATTAACACAATGAAAAAATCACATGTAAATTTCTAGTTTTGTGGTTGCTGAGAAAATACCGAGCAAGAGAGTCTTAAATCCTGAAGGTAAATGAAATCATCTGACGGTCATTCTGACCCTTTATTCACTTCTCTTGGGTCAACGTGCCTAATTTTTCTTGGCTGTTTCTTAGACAAGACCACACAAAAAATTGATTCCTAATGAAATATCCTCTAACAGTCTTTGCTCTCATCCCCAATCAGCCACGTTTCTGATTTTTTTTTCCTTTACAGGTCCAAAAGTGTGTGCTAACAGTAAGCCTACAGCAACCTGTGTTGGATATTCTCACAACTTACACATGGCTTATTCTCTCTATACCTTTAATAAAGGGCTTGTAGGCTCTTTTTCTTCCTTAAATGCTGAGGCTCAGGCTCAGGCTATTACACTGGTATTCAATGGAAATAGGCTCCATTCTCACAGACTTCCCACAGGGCTTTGGGAGAGTCACCCTAACAGTTCCTCCATTTTTTCTGTATGAAATGATGATAATTGTATTTCCTCTCCTGGCCTGTGTTGGACTGCCGACTCTTTTGGACAGGTACGTACGGGGCCATGCACAACCAGGATTTATAACCTATTTACTTTATATGTCCCTTGGAGCAGGGACTGGGATTCAGGTTTCCCCCCTCCCAGGCTGGTCCAGAGGAGATGTGATGATGGAGGAAGCAGACACCAGAACCTTGCACTGGGTTCCATAAAACACAAACTGGGAACCGTTTAAGGTTGTTAATGCTGGTGTGAATTGCAGCTGGCATGACTAACCATTCATGGGCATGTTTTTATTAAAAAAAGAAAGATCAGGATAATAAACTCAGTATATAATCCATGTCAAAGGACATGCTCCAGGCAGGACTTTTTCCAGTGATCTGGATGCTACTGTTTGCTTTCTTGTAATGCAGCTTTCAGAGGTGGGGAGGCACGTTTTTGTCATGTGATTTTTTTCTGGACTATGATAAGCTTTCAAAGACAGCCTTAGTTTCCTTATGCTTTCCTTGAGTTCATACGGCATTAAGAAGTCGCCTTTAGCCATGTTTCAGAGTTTGAATGCTTGATATTTTCAGGAAGAAATGTAAGAAAGAAAGAAAAACATAATAGTTTCCGATCATCAAATATTTTGGGTGAGTCATTCGCCTGCATCGCTAGATAAATGCAACAGGACATCCTGTAACCGTTGTGCAGTTTCTTTAACTTCTACTTTTTTTTTCCCTACAACTTAAATAGCGAAGTAGGGAAGAAAGTGGCAGTGGAGTCCTGTCCAGGCAAGTCCTCAATGCTTAGATCCACCCCTGCGTCAGGAGAGGGAAGTCACAAGTCACCTCTTGGGGCGACTACCCACCTCGGTATGGAAATATACAGGGAGATTGTGGTCTCCTCCTGGCCAGCGGCGGGGAATTCAGAGACAAAGACTCCTGAGGGAGGTTAGAGAAGCTGATGTTATTTTCCTGAGCCTTTTGCTTCATCAAAGAGTTGCAGGACTTACTAGCATCAGAGGGAGAGTGTAGCTTTGAGTCTTCATTGGAGCTTTCTTGGAAAAGACTTGGAGAGCTCTTTCTCTCACCCAGTTTTGAGAGTAATGTCCCCCAACCATTTTTTTTTTAGCTCTTGCATGCCAGTAGAAGAATTTCTAAGAGATTTGTCCTCTTTCTTTGGATGATGATAAAGGGATACAGCTGACCAGAATACCAGTGAGAGTGGCATAACTGAAGTCAAACAAATCCTGCTCCCAACAAAAGAAAACAATAAATAAGAACATGATAATTCTGTTCATAGACTTGGCATATTTAAAGGTAGCAGAGGAAGAAGGAAATGTTGAAAAACTGGCAAAAAAAAAAAAAAAGCTTTCCTCTTTCTACTCTGTCTGCAAGTACAAACAGAGCTTTGAACCTTAGATCTATCAAAAGTTGATCTGATCTTACCCAAAGGCCTTGGAAAAAAAAATAAATCTGATATCAGGTAAACATCTAGTCAGAAATCTTAGAGTAAGCCTGGGAGACAGTTTGCATGTGTGTGTGTGTGTATACACACATAATCACCAGAAATTAGACAGATTTATGATGACAGTTCAAGTGAGTTAGAGGAGAGATAACAAATGAATAAAGCCTAACATTCAGTAATAATTCCTGACAGAATTTTGGAGGCATGACTTCACATTAAATAACTGCAATCTCCTGAAGTTCATCTTCCTCCTCAAAAACCCTTTTCAAGACTTGTCCCTGGTGTGACACACAGAAGCAGTTAACTGATGAAAATTAAATGGTCATGTGTTACTGAGGTACAGAGGATTTTATTTCATTTTTCATTGCCACTTACTACATTTATTAATTTATTGCCCTTCACTTAGTGTCAGGAAATGCCTTTCTGTGTTTACACGGTATGTAGCACAGTGGTCTGCAGTTGTGGTGGTGGTTTCAGTAAACCCCATTGATAATTACCAGGAACCAAATCTATCAACAAATAAGTCTTCATGATCTCCCAGTGAAATGAGGCAAAGTCAGTGTCTAACTGCTATCATGCATGTTTAATTTGTCACTGTTCTTCCTCTCTCTCCCACACAGATGCAGCCTCAGAAGGCAGAACAATAAAGATGAGGCTCCATGGTTTCATCTGCTATTTACATCAACATTTTCCCCAGGGTAAGACACTCCCCATAGTCCTTTTACACACCTCTCATACACACTTCTCCCACTCCCTCATTCTTTTCCTGATCTGGTCACAGGTATACTGGCAGCAGGCATTTTGTTCATTATATTGGTAAGCTTTTTTTTCTCCACTTTTCAATCATCAGTTCTCCTGCCCCCTCCCAGTGCCATCTATTTCATAACTGCTTTTGTCAACAAAACATCTTCCACTCCCTATCTGCTTTCCGCATCGGGATTCATGCCTTACGTCTAGACTGGGAAGTCTCTGGCGCAGAGACTGTCTCTGGATTGACATGTATGTATGTTTACTTTTCCTTAAAAAGCCCCAGCTCCAAACCTCAAAGTCCTATTTCAGCAACTAATGCTGGTGTGGGTGAAAAAACTTTAACCTATTAATTCCAGGAACCACTTGAAACACTACTTTCTAGCCTTGGCCAAAAGGCAGAGGTTACTATCAATTTCTTCATAGCCATCCTAACCCTTGAGCTCTTCTTTCATCCAGCTTCAGGCTCTGCAGCCTCTCTTGAGGCTGTTCGAGACCGGTAGCGTAGAGCCTTCTATTTTTCTCCCTTTTAATTGAGAACCTTCCTGAATAACTTGGTTTTTCCCCGGCTTTTCTTCAAATATTACCTGAACCTTATCTCCCTCTCCTAATTGTTCTCACACAATTGTTTTCTAAAACCTTTGATTTAGCTGGTGTAGTAAAACATGCTATGAAAAACGCCACAGGAAATTGTTGCTTTGTTCCAGATAGTATTTTTATTTCTGTAATAGCTGAAAGCTCTCTTCAGTTTACCTACTAACCTTCTTTGAAGTGTTTGTTGGTGGTGATCATGGTATCAATTTTCTGCTATGTTCTCATCACCCAGTCTGGTGTAATCGCTGTCAACCTTTACTTCTCTTTGTACATCAGATCACACCTAATACACCAGTGTAGGGCTGTGCTTGTTTCCTTTATCTTTGATGACTGACACAGTTGAGCTGGTTCACAAAAATTGTATTTTCTAAGTAGTTAATTGAAAAGGTTTTTTACATTGACAAGGGAAACAAATAGTGAAGCTGGGAAGGGAAAGAGAGTTTGGGTTATGCTGCTGTTAGGTTTTACATTCATCATTGTATTTATTTATTTTTGTAAAGCCTGTTTCAATGGAACCCACATACAGGATAATGTCAAGAAGTGTCAAGGAGCGTGACACTCACAAAGCCTACACCGCAGTGGGTTCAGAAGCAGCAAATTGGTTTTTGCATGAGAGAGTACGTAATTCTCCACCAGCTGTCCATATCTAGCCTACTTCAGCCTAGCCAAAATGCATCACCGTCGGAGAACTCATGGATGGCTTATATGGAGGTCACCGCTGTCCCCTTCCTTAAATCAGGCACAAACCATTCTCAGGGTTCACATTTTTGTTTACAGGTTAAGTAGGAGAATGATAAGGAAACAAAGGACGGTGTCTTGCTTCGCCCCGGTCTCCTGGGACCAGACAGTCCTGGTGAGGAAGCCTGGAGCTGCCGAGAGGCAGCATTTAGGGAGGTGACGTGGTGTTGCCTCCCAGCAGCCATGGCCTGTGCCTGCGGTTGCACGAGGCCCCGGCGGACGGTGCGTGGCTCCTCTGCACAGGAGTTTGATCCCGGCTGATGCGCCCAGCCTCGGAAGGCTGCAGGCAGCTGCTGGCAGGGGTAGGTGCACAGCGCGGCAGTCCTGTGCAGGTGCTTCCTGACCGCCTTGGAGGCAAGGCTGGGTCGAACACCCCTCCTCTGCAGAGCCTTCCCTTCGCCCGCACAGCCAGCTGAACGATAATCATCAGACTGTCCCACAGACATCTTCGTGCCTGATGAACACCTGCCTCTGCCTGCCTTTGCTTTCACGTCCTGCCGGGGTACAGTGCGGCAGACGTATTCCACCTCACAAGCATGACACCCAGGAAAGCTGTCCTGGGAACCTGGCTGAAGCTTCCCCCCAGAGCTGGGGGCTCTGGCTTCTCCCCAGATCTCATCACATTCACACGTTTCCCATCTGAGGGTCCACAAAGTCTTGGGAGATCCTTGTCGGCTCCCTCCTGGCACAAGCCATCAAAGTCTGGCTGCTCAGTGGAGAAGTCCTCTACACCGCTGAGTCCTTCTTTCCCCTGGCCGTCTCATTCAACCTGACAGTTTCTTTGAGCAGTTGGGGTCCCATGGGATTCCTTCACAGAGATTTTTGGTGTTTCTCTTTTTAAAGAAGCAACCCATGCTGGTTCCTGTTTATCTTCACTCGTATTCTGCACTGCATAGATGAGGGGGAAGACACAAAGTCAAAAGTAAATGGCCTATTTAGTCCTTGAAGACTTTATCTGCCACGCCTGAGGGATCTGTCTGGCCAACAACATTTCTAAGTGCTATAATTTAATATTGTTATCATTCTGAGCAGTTTCTATTCCAGCCCAACTCTTTCAGGAAGCATCAGCTTGTTAGGTTTCTTTGTGAGCTGCCATTAGCAAATAGCCTTAGCTTTGCCCTGCGTGCCATAATAGCAAGTTAATATCGTCATTGTTAGTCAAAACCAGACTCTTGCCAAAACTGCTATTCATAACTCACCTTTCAGGAAACAATATGCTACTGACTGCAGCTACCACGCAGTTGTTGGATATTTGCTACCTTGATTTTTAAATGCCATTCAGTCTTTAAATGGAGCATGGAAGTTTTGCTCTGGCAGGCAAGGTTAAACCTATGCAATTAGTAGCCTTTTGTTTGTATACTTTGCCTTAGTGATATACTTGGATGAGAGCAAATGTGTCTTAATATCCTTGTTACATGTTTATGTTTGTTTTTTTAATCAGGATTCTGCTATTCTTGTCATTATACTAAATTGGATTATAAGAGTCGTATTTCTAAATCTGGCTTTCAAAAATCAAGCAGTGAAATAGCTGCACAGCCTCTGGATGCAATCTGGATGGCTGGGCTCAACCTCATATGCACCAAGCTGGGTGTGACTCTCTCAGCAGTTTTCTTATTGTTCAGTAGATTTCTTCCAGCTGCTACCTGCAGAGCTGCTGAAAGCTAAAGAAACTTCTTCCAGTTCAAAGACAACCGGGTATGGGGGAGCATGATGAAAAAATACAGAGAGGAAAGGCTGCACATAAATCAGAAGCATGGTCTCACTTTGGGGCCAGTGTTGCTGATGGCTGACCAGGTAGGACAGAAGGCTTGAGTAGGGTGGGTTAAAGGGAAGCTTATTTGAGAAGGCCTTAAGAAAATGGAGATCAGCAGACAGCAAAGAGGCTTGAAGATGGAATCACAGAATAAGTTAGATTGGAAGTGGTTGCTGAGGGCCCTGTCTAGTAGTTCTGAGTATCTCCAAGGATGGAGACCCTATGGGTTCTCTAGGCTGATGTTGCAGGTTTAACCACTCTCATGGTGAAAATATTTTTCCTTAGATACATCTGGAATTTTTATTGCTGTAACTTTGGCCACTGCCTCTCATTGTTTCACTTCACACCTCCAAGAATCTGGCACCTTCATCTCTATAACACATCTTCAAGTAGCTGAAGACATAATTAGACCTCCATCAAGCCATGTCTTCTCCATGATGAACACAGGGCTCAGCTTCTCTTCATACATCATGCGATCCAGTTCTCATCTTTGTGGCCCCCTGCTGAACCTGCTCCAATTTGCAAAATGATCCCTGATGAGGAAGAGGTAAAAGATAACAGATTAGGAGAAAAAGTAGGAGACAAAAGAGAATGTGGAGGAAAACCTTCAAAAAGCAAAGCCCAGAGCAATTAGGATACTATGCAAAAAAAAAAAAAAGGAAGATGGGAAAGCAAAAAAGCAGCCTGAGGAAAGTGGCCACATAGTTCTGTCTGTGCCCCGTAGTAGTAGCTCTGTTACTAAAGCATCTCAAGAATTTGGCCCAAAAAGCTTTTATCTGAGCAAGCTGTTGTTTTAAGGTTAGTGTTGATGAGTATTTCTTTCAGAAACATCTCACTAAAAACCTAACTAATTTTGCAGCAGTGTGCGTGAATTTTGGAGAGTATGGAACGGGAGGTTATTCACATACGAGAGTTACCAAGAAAAGTGAGTGATACTGGTTTTGCACTAGGCTTATTCTCCCACAAACATGGATGTCTAAGTAAGACAAATCTGAGACAGAGATGTGGGGGTGGCAGATAGTGATGTTCAAGCTCCAATTCCTTGACTCTCTTTATCGCAGCAGGCATGGCCATGGGCTTGCTGTGCAGCCACTTTCCCATTTGTTTTGAAACATCCTCATCTTCTGGAAGCCGCTCTCTAGCTTGGTGGCTTAATAGTCACTTGGCAGTTTTTGCTCAAAATGGTCGTCAGGGCTGTAGCTGTCACTGGTAGAAATTTCTTCTACTGCTTTGGGACTGCTGTTAACCGTTCCTCTGATCATGAGCTTGACAGATCAACTGGCTGTTGCTCAGTGACCCCAGCGCCATACTTGGCAGACATTGATTTGACACATCAGGGCAGGCAGCTACTTTGGAGGCCGGGTAATGTCAGTCCCTGACAATGTGCTACATTTGTGCAGACGTGATGACAAAGCAGAGTGACATTTTGAGTAATGCCGCCGAGCAATGGGACAACAGCTACCCTGTTTTGAAATGTGTGCGTATTATTCATTCTAAAAAAGCACATTTGCCTTTTTAGAGAAAAGATTTGTGTAATTTTCTACGATTCTATATAGTTCTAGGGATCATTTTTCTCATTTAGTGCGTTACTTGGTCAGGTAGATATTTTACATTTTCAGCTATACCTGCAAATTAGGAAGCATATACCTATTTCTGCTGTAGGTGGGGTTTCTTCCACTTTTAAAATCTTTTTTATGACTAATCAATCTGTTTAATCATCTAAATAAATGTGAACTCTTATCCAAAACTGTAAATACTGAAATTATAGTGTCATGGATAAAAAGCATTTAAAAATGTACAGAAAGAGCCAAAATCTTCATAGCTCTATATACTCTTATTAAAGTCTAAACACCAAGTTGAATATGAAATCAGAAGTCAGAGAAGTAGGAGAACATGCAGAGTCAGATACAGTCAGCTGAGTCCCATTTGAGCCCATTTAAGAGCCTGAAAGAGATGGAATCCAGTTGAGCTCTTTTGGCAATGATATCCAAGGTGCTGGGAGTCCCTTACCTTCTTGTGGACGGTTCAGATACCCTCCACTCTTCTTGTAGCTCTCTCTTTGGTGGCCTGCCTGGGAGGTGGAAGATTTGGAAAAGATGCATCATCCTTTCAATTTCTCAGCATTTAACAGACATTCAGGTCCCAAATAATACTTTTTTCTATCTACTTTCGCCAGCTTTATTTAGCACAGATCATAAGGTTGGAAAAACTGTCTCTGCAGCAATTTAGGTAGTAGATTAGAGTTAGATTGGAATCTACCACATATCACATATTTTAGTTAAGAACGTTAAAGATTGGGTTCATTCAGTTTATCTCTGAGCTTGCACATTTCACAAGCATCCTCACAGCTGCACCTGAAGAAATGCTGATATATATACACAAACAGCAAATTAGCCACGCTTATCATTAGGCAATTTGCATGCCTAATGTAATGTATGCATTTCTATACATTGGGGGACTACACAGTATACTTCTGTGTTTCTTTTTGTGAGGAAAATAGGTTTAATTCTGAGTACTAGCTCACTTAAATTTAACCCTTTATGAGCAAGAGGTCTGCCTTAGTGAGAGCAATGCCTGCACACGTGTGGAACCTACTTGCAGGTTGCACTAATAACCTTGTGTTAATAGTGTGAACTGTTTGACTTGTTCATGGAAGCTGTTTAATAAAGTTTTATGTTACGGACCACAGGAAAAAAAATGTTCATATGCTTGTCATTTTACTTCATATGGATGAAAATTAACTTAGTTAATTAGACATCTCTTAACATGCATGCCATCTCCAAGATTAGCCTAATCGCCCCCGGAGTTCAGTCTTAAATTGCTTTTGACATTTGAGTTGTATTTATAGTGCCACCCTTGGCTCTAAGGCTGTGGTCCAACACAACAGTAAACCTCATTTTAACTCTAGTGGACCAAAATTGCAGTGGCAATCTAATACAAAGCACTGCCCTGATACATATACTGGAAAGTTTTGATGAATTAAATTCATATCAATGAATTTTAAGCTGGCTTTGCCATAATATAAATTCAGTGGCTCTCCCACAGCTAGCACCATCCCAAGAGTCTGCCCCAATACCCTCTTGCCTCTGCCCTGGTCATTCTATTCAAAGCAAATAACCCTTGGATGTGACCTGCAAGCTTGCGATCTGACATGTTTTGGCCATCTCCAGTGGACACTCACCAGTCAGGCTTCTCTGTCATAGATCTTATCCTAGATTCCTGTCTTGCATCAGGTCTTTTCCTCAACCCTCGCCTTTGTCTCAGTGTTCGCAAAGCCAGTCTGCCAGTACAGCACTGTCATTGATTCACAGCCAAGCTAACTGAAGTCAAGCCATAAATCTATGCAAGCCACAAACATGGCTGATGTTTCTCAGAAACCACCCCTGACGTTGCACCACGCTGCAGACCTTTGTGGGTAATACATATCAAGATACAGTTCACCATTTCCCACAGATGCTCCAGTGAGGACATCAACGGCATTTGGGAAAGTTAAGAGCAAAAGACGTGTCTCTGAAAAGTTCTGCAAGGTGGTTAGGCGGTTAGGGGCAGGAGTGCAAAGGACAGGTGAGATGGTGCTGACTGGTTTAGTGTCATTACGGTGGTGGACCATACCCTGAGCAGGGACATACACATACATTCAGAGAACAAAAGGGACTCCACAGCAAAGAATCTAGGGTTGCCTTTTGTTGTACTTGAGGTCACTCCCTTTAAGGTAGATGACAAGTTGGAGCACAAAAACGTGTCCACATGGAAAAGACAGCCGAGGAGAAATTAAAAGCTCTTGGTAGCAAAAAGCACCATCTATCCCAAATGCTCCAAGAAGGGTGTTTTTTTTTTCTTTTCCTGGGTTATCTTAGCATTTTTTAGGCATTCATTCTGGTTCCAAGTGCTTTACTAACTAGTACATGAGGAACTCTGCTCCCTAACTCTTGCATACCCCTGACTTCGTGCCAGAGGCTTCTGCCTTGGTTTGTCCCAGGCTTGTGCTGTAGTGTACCTCCCCGTTACCACCTAGAGTGTCCCTCTGACCCCTGCACCACCATACTTTGTGTCAGGTTGAATTGCATGTCATACTCCTGCAAGCCTTCCAGGTCTGTGACCCCAATTTGTCCCAGTATTGCTCTCTCACTCCCAGCAGTCCCCTCCCTTGGAAAGAGCCACTTGCCATGCTATCAAGAGATAGGCTTGTCTGTAAAGAAGAAGAGGTTTCACCAGTGGAGAAACCTACCTTCACTGCCCTCCACCTTGTTGCAACTACACTTATTTTCTATCTCAAAGGCAATAGATCCTGCCATGCATCCTTCAGAAATGTATACGCTTCCACTCATCCTAGGAGATCTCTTTTCTTCCGAGTCTAACATTAACGTAGGTTTGCCATCCCTCACCGACTCCAATCCCCACAGCCCTTCATGGCTTAGGAGCGACCAATCCAAAGAATACGCATGATCCAGGCAGGGCAGAAGCTGCTGGTGTAGGCCTTCAGATAACCATTGGAAATGTTAACAACCTGTCTAGCTAAGGAAAAAACAAGGATTACTTCTAATCTCTTACTAAACCAGTTCTGCTGACTGTGGCAGAAAACACAACAGCAAGTAGAGGGTGTGCATGACAGCCAAGAGGCTGGGCAGTTCTGTGGCAGCAAATGTGTAGATGCAGGAAAGAGGTGGTTGTGGTGATAAGAAAGAACAGGCTCTGTCCCAGACTAAATAAAGTGTCCTAGGACATCCAAAATGAGGAGCCAGGTGACCAACACAGCTGCTGTTGAGATCACAAGCACTAGTATAGGCTCAGAGGAGGTCGGTAGTGGCCATACTGAACATCAGTAATTCCTACTCACTCAGAAGCTCCTGCTACCTCAGACTTGGTGTTCCTGACCCCTACATACCCTATCCCAAACACCTCCACACCAGAAAACGTACCCAAGGCTCAGCAGCCTCTAAGGAACAACTCCTAATAGAGTAGCCATTGCCAGCAGGAGACAGTGTATGAGATTCTTGTTACAACTGATCCCAGAGAACTCGGGCAGTGACCGTCTTCTCCGCTTCAATTCGAGTATGTCTGGAAATAGCTGCTGTGCCCAGTTTTGTTCAAGATGCGATTTTCTTTTTGCCTTCGTTTTTCAATCACTTCCTACTTTTCATTTGTTTCCAGCTGAGAGCCTTAGCTGGGGGCTTTCACAGCAGGGCTGGATGGCATCAGAGATGTTAAGGATTGAAATTTCAAACATTTCAAAGCCTGGGGCAAAGAGCTGCAGAGCTGCAACGGATGGGACGGCGCAGCTGGGATTTCAAAGCCAGTAGGGGCTGGCTCCAAGAATGGGATACAAAGGGCTTCAGGGGGAAACAACAACTGGGAACAGGAAAGTCAGAGAAAAGCTGATTTACTGCTCATGTCCAACACATGCATGATTTCAAGTTACAGCAAACAGCTGTCAACCACTCAGCAGAAAACAATTAGTCAGGTTGTCCCTGACAATGTGACCCTCCCAGTTTTCACAGGAAATGAGTGAGCTGCAGCTGGCGGAGGGACTGGCTGTAGTTCCACTTGTTCTACTCCTACCCTGCCACCATCTGCTCTTTTGGCTCTCCAGGCTTTTGTGAAGGAGGCAGCATGCAAACAGGAGCCTGGTTCGGAGGGCAGTTTAAGTAGCCCTCCAGCACCCTTTTAGACACGTTGCACGGCCATTTTGAAGCCCTACCTGAGGTGGCAATGCCACAGCTAACTTGCTGCTAAATGCAAGATGAGGTAAGCAGGCTCATCCAGTATTAAGGTGATTCAGCAGCTCCATCGCTCCAAATGGGCTCAGCAAGCGCTTGGCATGGCTGCACAGCATCACATGGGCAGGAGATATGAAAGATGTGAGTGCCATACGCCTTGCCAGACCAGCCAGCCTGAGCTGACAGCAGTAAAGTATCTGTAATGATCCATGATGGCTCCTCTTGGGATTCCTGCTGATGGAAAATTGTGCCAGGACAGGAAACAGGGAATAAACACATCACCCTACCACATTGCTGTTACAGGTGGCACAGCCTTCCAACACATCCTCCACCACAGAGGGTGCAGGCTGAGAACTTTATGGGTGGCAGGTGTCACCTCCTAACTCACATAGGTAGCTGTCACATTCCCAAGCCCAGACTGAGAGGTAATGAACCTGCAAAAGTTAGGTGCACCCAGGTTTCATATAACCAAGACAACCTTCTTCTTGATGCTCAGTGTTGCTCCAGTGACAACTATCTTCTGTCTCAGATAAGAGCTACTTCTCACAACCCCTGTGCCACAAGGGGAGGGGGTCGATAACTTTAATTGGTACCAAATGTTTTCATCGATGCTACCAGCTCTGACTTCATTAACTCAATGTCCACATACATTGCTTGATGCTCTGCGCCATCCCAGAGGAAAATGAAAGCTGCACTTGCTGCAGGGATGCCTTGTACTGCTGTATGCCTCTGACCAGGCACAGGGCTGCCTTCCCTACTGCTACTGCAGCTGTTCAAGAGCAGCTCGAACACCACGTTGCTCTTGCACGGTGGAGATGCTCATGATGGTCCAGTGCTTCTCTGTGAGGAAATGTCCTGTAGCAACTGGCTGTTCTTGGAAAGGGAAAGCTACACTTCGATGGCAGCCCACACTGAAAGCTGCCTCCAGAAACACCAGGTTGCTTCTGAACTAGCAAGGCATGGGGTGCAGGACAGGCAAGATCCAGGCTGGTGATACCAGGTGTAATCCCTGGAGTACAAGGTGGCAAACAAACAAATATATCACCACTGTGTAATCTTGCTAATATGAAATGATTGTACACCTGCTCCTGAATTAGCTCAAATCTGTTCTTTCAGGTAATTAAATATTAGTGACGACAGAAATGTGTACTAAATTAAGCATGAATTAAAAACATTCTTTAATAGTGTGGGCAGCCTCTTCAGACCAATAAGAATATCTGCAAATGGCCACAAATCTTTGAAAGCAAAGGGCTCCTGGAACCACTTGTTGCCAGCTCACCCTTACTATTGCCTGCCTGAATGAGCTGTGAAGAACCCCTCGGTTTGGCTGCTTTTCTTGGCTCTGTGAGTAAGATA
The DNA here is from genome assembly GCA_018403395.1 of Gorsachius goisagi. Lineage (NCBI taxonomy): Eukaryota > Metazoa > Chordata > Aves > Pelecaniformes > Ardeidae > Gorsachius > Gorsachius goisagi. Next base: position 17,105 of record BOSO01003906.1, read on the forward strand.
ATACTGATGAGAACCAAGACAAGCCTTTATTCGAGCTGTCATTTCTACAGAAAGGCAGTCAGGATATTCTGTAGGACGCACGCAGGCCATTTTCAGTCTCCATCAGGATGTGCACCGGTGTCGTGCCACCAACACAACCCAGCTCATTGCAACCAGTTCTCAAACTGCCTCCCAGTGTTGGACATGTTTTGATTCACCTACTACCAATTTTTCTGCTCACAGTCATGAAACAAGTGGAAATGAAATGGGAAGGATTCCTGTGTTTAAAAATGGGTAATGGCAGGTGAATAAAGTATTTAAAATTAGCAAAGACACAGAAGCAGCAGCAAACGCTTTTTCTATGCACGGTATTATTATGGCTCATTCATGGGAATTAGAATGAACAAGATGAAATAAAAAAGGGTGAATTTAGGATTTATGGCCAGAAAATACCAGTGTAATAAAATGTAAGCGGCTGTGCATGGGGCAGACCACTGCCTACAGGAAAGATGCCAGCTTTCCCTCATTTAACCTCCTGAGTATGTGTAGTGCTAGTCTAAACAACAGATCAAATGCAAGTGGAGTCACTATAGGGATCTGTGCATTATTCCCCAAAGCATTTTTAAATAATTTCCAAAGTTTTAGCCATAAAATTAGTCAAGATTGTAAATTCATGTGTGATGTGTGATACATTTCAAATAATCCCAAAGGAACTACAGTTAAAAATTAAGACTTTTTCTTTTTTTTCATTTCTCTTTAGTGTTGCAAAACTTATTTTCCCAGGCTACAAACTGGAAACAAGAACAGGAACTGATGAATATCCATGTCAGAGCATATTAACTTGTTGCTTCTTACTTGAAAGTAGTATTTCTTCCCTGTATTCTTTCTCTTTGAACAGACAAACAAAAGCAAACCGTCTTTTATCACACGAAAAGCAGATTTCTTAGAATAAAATTTGTAAATATTCTTCTTACATAGGTCAATATGGCTTTCTCTAAAATCATTGGTTACAATAAGAAAGGAAGCAATGCAAAATGAATGCCAAACATAATGCTTTTATTTTCTTGGGGGTTTGGGGTTTTTTTCTCCAACAAAGTTGCATGAAGAACAAGCATGTGACTTGATCTCATTTTTTATAATCCACCCTTCACTATTGGTTTAAAAATTGCTACATTATTACAAAGCAGGTTAACAATTTGGACTTCAGCTACTTAAAGGTAATCCCTTGAGGAAGAAATAAAATACAGAAAAGCAATGCAAGCGGTGACCATGTAAATGCTGGAGTTTCTAGAGAAAAGACATTTTACTGTGTCAACAAATGAAGAACGAGTTTCCAAAACACTGGCTCATTCAAAAAAGCCAGATGTCTTAATGTTTTAGTTTTACGTGTATCTTTGCTCTCTCTTTCCCTGCTCTTCTATGGAGAATTTACATCCTTGTAAACCTATTTTTGAACAAAGTGATCTTTGCCCAGCTTTTTTTTTGTTTGCTTTACTGAATGAACCTAAGTGTGCCTTGGGATCTCTCTCAAATTGCTGCTCTGGCTGTACCACTTATGCTTTCACGACTAACTAGTAGTCTCCTATTACTGCTCTGCTTTGGGGTTCAAGCATACTGTAGGAAGTGCTCAGCAATGATGAGCTTAAAGAATATATAAACACATCTGCTGCCTGTCTTCCTTGTCCATGACAAAGTTTGATTTACAGCCCAGAACCACTGTCCCCTACAGTCTGTGCCACTTCTTACTCCCGGATGCAATCCAATGATCAGCACCTACCCACATGGGTGCCTAGCTGGACTGGTCTGGAGTCTATAGGGCTACGTATAGGCCAGTAATTAATGGTGCCCAAGGAAACTTTCCTGGACATTCCTCTGAGTCTACTGACAAATTGCTGGATTGATCCCTGGCCCAGGCCACTTACCCTCTCAAAAAATTTCCAGAGCTGATCTAGAAGTTCACCTGGGCCAGGGACTCCTCAAACACCAGTTTGGTGTAAGCCCCCGTGTTCTGGAAGCCAAGAGAATTTAACAGAGCAGACATGGCCTCTTACAGCACCAGCTGGCCTCAGTCTTGGAGCACAGTCTTGCAGCCATGCTTAATTCAGCAGTAGAGACGTTGTCTGGGAGTGAAGCTGGCCCGAAGCGGAAAATCAATTCCTGAGCATGAACGCTCGCCGGCTGATGTGGCTCACGGTCCTTCGTACAAGGACTTTTACTTCAGTGACAGGCTTGAAGTTTCTTTCTTGATCTATACACAAAACAGTTAAAACATGTGAACAGTAGATCTAGAGTCTGGCACCAGCTTTTCTTTTTTCCCTCTGAGTGAATATATGAGGAGCGTGTTCCTTTCCTGCTTACACTTTCTAAAGTTGATTTTGTGCATATTCCTCCTACCAGTGGGAGGGAGGATGCATAAAATGGTGATTTAATTCAAATTATACCAATAACCTGTCTTTATTCTTTCTTCTTCTAAAACACAGTGTATTTATTCTACTCCAACCCTTCTTCATATTAGTTCTTTCGGGGCAGAACTGATGAGCTTGTGCTATGCCTCCTCAAGCTAATATTGCATAGCAGCCTACTAAGGGTAACTCAGCACTTTACTTTTCTGAATTCTTTACATTATAGGTTACTAGACTGCTAGTTGCTATTATGCATTTATAAAGTTAAATTTTGTTTTATTTACACTAATGCTTTGATAGGAGAAGATGAATTTTAAACCCATCAGAAATACTTGATAATGGAAAGAAGAAATAGGGAGGAAAGGACGGAGGCCAAGATGGATCTGTGCACCAGTTCTCCTCTCCAAGAAGAAAGATACAAGATGGAGGTACTTATCCTGTAGAGGAAAGTGGGAACAGGAGGCATTACCAGTACCTTCTCTTGACCCTCTGTGACAGCGCTTCTGAACAGAAATAGCTTGTTTTGCACAAACTTTTGGAATCCAAATTTCCAACAACAACTAAAAAATCCCCAAACCCCAAGGCAATGTAAATGAAATCAGATGTTTCCTTTTTGTGTAAGCTTTTCACAGGGGAAAAGGTTGTTTTGGGGGGGCTTTTTCTTTATTTTTAAACACCTTTAAATAAGTTGGGGGAAGGGAGAAAACATTTACCAACTTTTCATTAATAGAACTTGAAGGATTTCCTTACCGTCTCAGCCTACAATGTTTTTAGAGGCTGGTCTTACACTGAGCATCTACATGACATTATTTGAAGCACCGATGATATAATTCAGTTAAGACAAGCAACTATTGCCCTCTGCTTTTCAGACCTCTACAGATGCCCAGGGACAACCAAGACTGATTTAGAAATGTGGTGGATTATGGTCTAACTGCTCCTACGGACTGAGGCTTCTGAGGGATCAGGGTAGCGGTGGGTGTGCTGGAGTCACAGCCTCGAGACGGGACTGCAGCTCCGACTGAAGCAACTGGGCCAGTTGCATGTGACCGTGCGTGGCAGGCCTTTACATCACTGCAAGTCCTACTGACGCGAGTCGGGTTCTTCCCTTAAACCCACAGGGTGTGAGCTGCATTGAGCCATTCCCAGCCATTTGGAGAGTCTTGCTGGAAATCCTCGCCAGCTCCTTAGTCTGCTCCAACTCACAGTTTGTTAGGCCTTGTTGGTGGGCTTCAAGAACGGGTACAGGCATACCTCTGAGCATCCTGTACCACTCTGTTCCCCCAACTTGTTCCACTGCCTTCAACACTCTTTGTGGAAAGCTTAAATGTCTTTTTTTTTTTTTTTTTTTTTAATTCTGCCTTTGAATTCTCCATCACCAGAACTCATCCAGGTGGTCTGGCAGTACACATAGGACACCTTCACTCCGGTTTGTGTAGAGCTTTTCAGCTGCATCCTGTGGGTGTTCTGTCCACACACTCGTGTTTCCTGTTTTCCTGACCTATGAGATCTAATTGCGCTGTGCAACAGGCTAGTAAAAAAAAAAAAAAAAAAAAAAAAAAGAAAAACAATCTTACTTGCTCTTTGTTTTCTTCCAACCCAGGCTCCAGCGGACCTTAGAAGTTGCTCTAGTTGAGCTCTGGAGAAGTTCGTGATGGGTTTTGAGGCTGTTGGTGGGACCAGCCGGCCCTTTTGCCTCTCAGACCAGCACGCTTCTGCCGAGCCGCAGCTCTTAGCGGGGGCGAGCTCGCCCGCCCAAGTTTGCTCCGGGGCACGGAGGGCGGGGGGGGGGGGGGAGCTGACTCCCTGCGGGCAGCGGCTCGCCGTACCCCTGCACCCCTCCCGCAGCCCCGGCCCCGCCGCAGCCTCCCTCCCTCCCTCCCTCCCTCCGCTCGGCGCTTCGCCGCGGGAGCCGCGCCTCCCCGCCCGCAGCCGCCGGGGCCGGTGGCAGGGGCCCGCCCGCTCCCCGCTCCCCGTTCCCCGCCGGCCCCGGGCTCGGCCCGCTGTGCCCCGGCAGCCCCGCATGCAAATCGCGGCCGGCACCAGGAAGTCAGCCGCGGGGCTGCGAGCCAACCGCCGCCCGCCCTGCCCGGTTCCCCCGCCGGCCGCCCCCCTCTGCCGGCCGGCGGGACCGCGGCGCCGCGCCCCCGCCCGCCACGCACAGCCGGACCGGCCCCGCCGCCCCCGGGACACCCCTCTCGGCGCCCCGGCGGTGGCCGTGGAGCTCACTCGCTGCCGCTCAACTTTCGCCCCCGGGAAGGTAAGCGCCTTCGCCCGGCGGCGGGGCGGGGGAGGCAGCCCCGGCTCCCCCGGCTTCTCCCGCGGGGGGTGCACCGGGCGGGAGCCGGGGTGGGGGGGAGTGGTGGTGCCCGGCCGGGCCGCCTCCGCGCCCCCGGCCCCACGGCACAAGGTGCTCTCCGGGGCGGCTTGCCCTCCCTTCTGCCTCCCGGAGGAGGTGCTGCTGCCGCCTGACCTTCCCGGTAGGACTGGATGGGGTCTTAAAGGGAATACGGCATTTGAGGGCGGGGGGGAAGGAGAGGAGGAAAAGGGAAAAAAAAAAAAAAATTTCTCAAAAGCCTGATTTACCTCTTGCCGCCTTGCCCGGCTTCTGCTATGGTCCTGAGGGCTCGGGTGCCTTTTCGTGCTGGAAAGGGTGTGCAATTAGCTGAGCAAAGCCTGCGGCCGGTGTTTCAAGCCAAGGCGATAGCCTTGACTTGGGAGAGATAATGTGGCCCCTGGGTATTCCTTCTTACGCTGCTTTTTTCTAGGCGAGTGATTCCCGGAGTGTCTTCCCAAGTTAAAGCTCCTTCCTCTTCACTGTATGTTCGAATGTGCTGTAGCTTAAAAGAAAGGTGAGAAAATGGTATTGTGCTGCTTGGTGCACGGTGTTTCTTACGGCTTACTGTTGTAATGGTACCGTATGCCTAAGGAACGGTCTTGAGGGGGCTTCTCCTTCCAATTTTAATTTAGGATCTGAAAGTCAAGCTAGATCTCCCTAGCTGATGCCCTAGCTTCGGTAAAGCAGTTAAGAGTTTCTGTCGAAACGGCATCTTTTATGTGTTTGCAGTGAATGGGTTTGCGGGAACTCGTCTTGCTGCTTCGGTCCCCTCTGTTGGCACTAAAGACCAAATTGATTAACACTTCAAACTTGGTTAGCCAGATCGTATCGCTGTGGATATATATACATAGGGAGCACAAAGGTTGGGTTCTTCTTCTGTCACTTCATCAATATCCCATCTCTTGCCTTCCATTCCCACCTTTGAAAAATAGAAACAGCCTGACCGATCTCAACGTATTTTCGCTCATCGTAATACAAAGTGGAAATTACATTTTTTAGCTCGATCCCATAAAGTACCTGGAAGACTTTTGTAATTTAGAAATCTTAATGTTAGTTGCAAGTAGCTGTGAAGTACGAGTGCCAGATAGATAAATCTGCACTAATCGTAGTATCACTAAAGTTATTTAAAAAAAAAAAAAAGTAAGCTTTTTGTTGGGAAATTGCAAAGCTAGCTTGGGAAAATGTAGCTCAGTGTCAGATAGTCAAATTGTGTTTGTGCAAATTGTGTCCAACCCAGTGTTGAATGCAAAGTAGGTGTTACTTATCTTTTATGTGTTGGGACTTTGTATCTTTATAGTAGGTACCATCAACAGCAGTGAAAGTATGGATGAGAAAAGAATCAAATAGTTTTCTCTGAAAAAGTAGCAGCAGACTGGAAATCAGCTAGATGCTGTTAATAGGACATTATGAAATCTTGGGCAAGGATTAAAACTCTCAGATCAACAGATGTCTCTTTCTATGGATCTCTTCTGAGATTTATAGCTTTTTTCTTTCTCCAGTTCAGCCTTGTGAGCTACAGACTAGTTAGAAAAAGAATTCTTGATTTAATAACATAAAGACCTATTTTAACTGTGTGCTGTTGAGATATATTTTTTTTTTTTTTAACTGTAATGGTGTAGAACAATCATCTTAGGTACAGTAGCTGGTTGACTTGAAGTTATTCTGCTTTTCTCCTGTAGTTTTTTTGAGTAAATAAGGTTTTTTCTCTATAGAGCACAAGGCAAGACTTAGGCCTTTCCTTGTAAGTCCCTTGACCGGTGGAGTTGTGCAATGACTTCTTCTGACAATGCAACGAATTACGAAACTTTCGCATATGAAGTTAAACCCCGTTGCCTTTAAGATGTTTAATATTGCGGATTCTGGTTTTTAATGTTTTCCTTTCAAGAGAGTTTCCATAAATGTGAAATGCTTTCTTGCATGTATTTATGAATACCTATGTGTTTATGAATGTGTAAGTAACTCTTTCTTCCCCACCCCTCCCATTTCGTCTATGTAATTGAAGTGATCTATTTTCCTACGGCCTTGTTGGCTCTTCTAAGATAAATGGCATCGCAGAACAGCAAGTGTTGTGGGAAGCAATTCCTAAAAGGGGCAGTGAAAAAGGTCCAAGGTTCTCCTGGCTCAGCTCAATAGCTGATCTTCCATGGGGTGGCTCCCAAGACCAGAGACTCTCCATCTGGCCCTTCTAGTGCTGCACATCAGAGAGCAGCATTTGACCTCTCTGTAGCTATTCAGGAAAGTTTAACAACTGCACTATTTAATCTCAGATGTGATTCCATTTCTGTCACAGAAAAGAGATGTTTTCCCATCTGTACTTTGCACATTATTTGGAATCCTAATGGGCATCTTTGAGGTTTTGGGATGGAAATATGTTGACCGTGAACCAATTTTTGTTTTTCTCAAAGGGCTAGGTGATCTTGGGAGGGGGTGAGGTCTCTCATCCTTCCCATATGTGCATATTCTGAGTGACTGAGTGACTTTGTTTCTTGTGTCCAGGGAACGGTAGAGCCAGTTTTACCAAACTGAACAAACACAGAAAACAAGCAGATGATGAATAAATAAATAAAGGCATGGGCTGGACATTAGTTGTACAGTAGGATTTAAAGCACTCTCCTCTGGTAGCGTGGCTGTACACAGAGGTGCCTTTCTGCAGCACCAGTGATCCCTGAAGGATGTGAGCTGTCAGGTGCTAATGCAAGGGACGGGAGGAGAACCTGTTGGCCGGGGATCCTGAGGGCTGTGCGAGCTTTGTGTGCAGTAGGTGATACTTCCTTCTGAAGCTATGGAGCTGAGTGTGTAAACAATTACGCCAAACCACGTGACTCTCTTTAAGTAGTGTTTATTGTTATTTTACCCCTGTAGGATTTCTATCTCTAAGAACAGCTTCATTCTGTAGAAGAACCAGTTACCCAGCTGAGAATTAGGATTTTTCTCCTAATGATCATATTTCTACTTCCTATTTCTCCCATTTATTTGTGTCCCCTCTTTCATGGGACCGTAGGAATGCTAGGGATGGTATAGAGAGAAAGGCTTCCAGGCTTGCCGAGCCATGCCACAGGAAACTCTGTAGATAAAAAATGTAAAATTACATTCGTATGAAAACAGTCTTTAGTGAAGTATACAAGGAGAAGGAGACTGCCCTGCTGTAAACTGTAATGGTACCTTCTCCAAGAAATCAGCTTCTCCTAATAAAAGGCAAATACAATGTAACTGCCCCTAGTGCGACTGTTCCTAGTTTAAACTTAATTGTCCTACAGGGAAGGATGGAAAGGTCTGTGCTTTCATATTTATTTTTGCCTGATTCAAATACGTTTCCTGTTGACATTGTCATTAAATGCTGTAATTTCCGAGGCTGAATCATTCACGGTTGTGTTCGGCATCTTTCCTGAAAATGTGGGTTCACAGAACAAAATGCAAAGGCAGAATTCATCTTGTGTTGGAAGCATTTCCTCCAAATACCTATGAGATACTTGCATTTGTTGTGTGCCCTAAAGAACTTCTCACAGAGTTGGACAGATCAGTTATTTTTGTCAGGCGAACATCAGAAGAGAGATGGTATTTTGACAGTCACACCTCATGGGGGAGAGAAGGAGGAGGAGGAGACCAGGGCGAGGTGAAGGGGAGAATGGGTCGATCTCATTTCTCTGGGGGAACAAGGGTAGACTAGCACCGTTCAGGCCAGTGTTTGCTATCCCTTATCTTTTTCCAACTGCTGGCATCTTAAGTATCTACAATTGGTTCCTGTGTTTGCGCAGCGTACTATCTTACTTCTTCAGTTCAAAGGACTCTAATGATAAACAGTCTGAACAATGTGGTCGTCTTCCTCTATGGTCTCTGCTGCGCGTAGCATAAGGCTACTTCTTCCTGTCTAAACTGTGGTTGACATGTTGTAGAGTTTGCTACTTTAATCTGCAAAGGCCTGCTTTTTACTGTGCACGTTCTTGTGACCAAGCCATTTCTGGGAACTGCCTGTGATAGCAAATTGTGTGATCTTAAACTGGAAAAAGGTGATAGCTCACCACAGGGGTTGAAGGATGGGATGTAGCAACTCTTCTGGAATGGCGTTTTCTGCAGTTTTCTCTGTTTTAGAGGGCTACTGGAAGTCTGGGCATGATAAAAATTTGGAGGGAATGGAATCCCACTGGGATGTGTTCTTAACCACTTTGTTGGTTTAACAGAAAGCCATTTCAGGAAGTTCATCAATAAAACCAGCTAGTTAAGTGGGCTTTCTGATGTGGCATCTATAATACATTGCTTTGCTTTCCATGTTTCCTTCATTAGTTTGGGCAGATAGATGTATACAAGCCTGATTGATCAATTTTTTGATGAAATCTTATTCAAGCTTTTTCTTGGGCATAAACTGAATCAATATGGCATTACAGGAGTTAGTGCAGAAATATATTTGGCTGCTAAGCAGCTTTGTTCTTTCCATGTATGACTGTACTAAGGGCTTAGAACAAAATTAATATTAAAAGGTAAAGAGTATGTTTGAGTGAATTCCTACATAATGATAGCGTGTTTATAAGTCGGTAGGTCTGACCTATGAGTTTTACTCTATTCAGACAAAAAAAATATTTCCTGGTAGTATTGACTGAGTAGGAAAAGATCTGGATGGTAGTGGATCTGTTGAATTTACTGAAATTGCCTGCTCGAGTATCCCTTGCCAGCATCATGGGGCTTACATTCATTAGATCCAGCGGAGAGAAACTGGTTTTCTCCAGGGCAAGCCCAGCCTTACCGTGTGTCTTGCTGGGATTTCTAAAACCCTTCAGTAAGTGCTGAACACCGTAGGGTAGCTGTGATTCAGGTGTTGAGCAGACAAGAGCTGAAGAAGAGGGTTAAGTGATTGCCAGAGCTGGTGTCAGCGCCACGGAGGAAGTGAAATTTTTTCGTAAACACACAGGAAGGGGATGGGCAGGAGAAAGAGGAAATCCTATGTTGGATGGTCTGGGTTCAACTTGTTCAAAATACATTGCAAGAGTCATTTGAATGTGTCATGGTGTGGCAGAGCATGCAAATAGGATTCAAAGTACATTTTTGTAACTGTAGACCTACGATTGCAAAAGGTCTGCTAAACTATGCAAAGGCTAGAGAGAAGCGTTGCGGCCCGTGAGGGGTGTAGGAAAACTTGCCTTTTAAGCAACTCCCCTGCTGTATTGCTGGCATGGCACTTTGTCTTCCTTTTTCTGTCTTGTGAGGTCTTTGCTCTGTCACTGATTTCCAGCTGTACTTGCACTGGCTGCGAGAGAGATTGCAGCAGCTGTCCTGGCACCAGTGGAGGAGCACCGGGGCATATTGAGGTGAATGCAAAGCCAGTTTCTTTTGGGATGTAGATGGCCTGATTGATGGTTTCTGCTAGGCAGGCAGTGGACGGCAGCACAGCCGCTAGGCCTGACCAGGAGAGCTTGCCTCTTCTGAGAATCTCCCACTAAATTTCCTTGGTAACAGTTCCCGTCCCTCTGCCATGATGCTTGCCAGCGTGTCTGAAAAAGTCTTGGAGCCACACTGCTTCACGTGTCTTCATTAGTAATAACAGGCTCTTTGTTTGGGGCTTTTTCTCCCCAGTTTCCTGGAAAAAGCCATGTTTCGGTCTTTATCCTGCTGTAGCAGTACTCCCTTCCTACCGCCATTTCCTTTTTACTTCTCCCATCGTTCTTTTATTTCCCCAGCATCATTTGGCTGTTTCTTTCTCTCCAGCTTTGTCTTCAGGACTGTCAGTGGTATAAGCTGTTCATGTCATCTCTTGATTTAGATCTCCCTGCAACAACTTTTCTTTTTCCCCTTCCCGAAAAGTCAGCCTCAGCACCTTCCATAATCTAATTATCATTTGTAATCTACTCGTGCTATCTTATCAGGGAATATGTGCCCAGAAATATGTACCCCTAACCTCTTGAAGAGGTGTGAAATCCAATGGAGCACCAACCTGGCAGTACTGACATGGTCTTCACCATGTTTTAAGAAGCCTGTCCCTCCTTGTACTTCTATAGATGGCCAGCAAGAGTCTTCTGTCTAGAGCATGTATTATGTGCAGGCATGATCTGTCTTCAGAGCCAACAACCACTGTTTACCGTATCTGATTTAAAACAGTGACCTCAACGTGACTTGAAACCGCTTAGTTTCTGTCTTGAAGATGATCAGTGTGGATTGTCTGTTACCCTTTCTCTGCCGTTCTGCGATGTTGCTTCGACCTTCTCTGGTCAAGTTGCATTTCTGTTGTATGCAGGAGGTTTTTCTGTGCTATGTAGTGGCGCATGTAAAAGGTTTTTCACCCAGTGTTGACCCTTCTTGTAGATCCACCTGGTTCAGGGAAGCAGTGTATGGATTTATTGGCATGTGTGCTGGCCTGTGAAGAAACCAAGGCTTGGTGTTGTGGGGGTGTGGTGCTAAGGCAACAGTTCTTGTTCCAGGATTTCAATGCTCTGCTCCTCGGTGTCGACATACCCCATACTCTCTGTCCCCACAGAAAGTGAAACTTCAGAAATTTAGCATTGGGAAGGCAGTGCAAGTTTTGAAGAACCAACTTCAGCAGAGCCGGCACCAGCAGAAAGAGATTTGGCTGGTGGAGTGAACAAGTGGGAAAAAGGTGCTTCAGGTGAGATGTTTCTGCTCTTGATGGAGCATTAGAGCAAGTCTGAGGGCACTGGATACAAGTGTCAGAAAATGCAAAATTCAGCATTTGAATAGCTTATTTGAATTGGAGTTGAGAAGACTATTATCTTCTGCACTGTATTTGGCTATGTACTATGGCAGTCTTCTCCTGCTAGGTTTGGGTGGGTGAAAAGTCCTTTTCCTTGCTCCTGCAATAAAAGCAAAAATATTAAGATGCATGGTATGGTATGACACAGGAAAGTAATTTCTCCTTTGAGCACAGAATACTGATTCAGTGATGTGACTATATTATGTTTATTACATGTTCTGTACCTTGTCGTACTGATTGAGATTATGTGCCTTCCTAGGGACTGTAATTGTCTCTACCCCATTAGTTATCATCCTTTGCATTCTGATTTGATTGTTTTTTCTCCTTTTATCTCTCTGCTTCTGCAGTCTTCCCTCTTGGCATCTCAGCACCAACCCCAGTTCTGACTTCTCAGGGATTTCAGCCTCCTCTCCTACACCTTTTTTCATATGGTTTGTGTTGTCCAGAGAGCTTCCCGTCCATGCCTAACAGTGAAGCAGTCTTACTGGTTTTTAAAGCATCTTCTTTGCAAAAGGCTTGATTCTGTGGAATTCAAATGTAAGTTAATTGTGGACATACTACAGTTCTCCTGAAACAAACTTGAGTAGCCATCGTGAAGACTGATTTATTCTTATTTCTTGCTTGGAAAGTTAGCTGCATGGGCCGTGAGTGCTAAAGTCACATATGAACAACGGTGCTTGTGCACAGTCCAAGATGTTTTTGTAGGTATGGTGTAATCACGTGGCCTGCCTATGAACTATATATTTGATATTTGAAGTTACAAAGATTATAAACTTTAATGAGCAGCCAGTATCGTCATAATAAGAGTGCTGTAAAATCCTTGCAGTCTGCAGTATGAATGTGAAAGTTTCCAGATTCCCACTCTTACTACTCTCTGAAAATTGAAAGACTGTAAAATATTTTTAGTATTGGTTAGCTTTAGAGAAACTTCTTATTCATGCTCATGTGTGCAACAAATGTGAAAAGCATGCTTAGAAATTCGGATGTGAATTCTTACTTGTTACTGTTCATTCAGTGACACATTTCCTTTTACACTCTTGAGCCCGTAGGTTCACAAGACTTCAGTTAAAGTGTGCTTCTGTCTTTACATGCCAAGCTTTCAGAGCTGAATTAGTGGCAATTTGCAGTCCTTCAGGACATGTTTGGTAGGCTTATGCAGAGTGTACTCATATCCATTCAAAAACCCCTGATCTCAAGCACTTCATCTAAAAACCTCCCCAAATTTGTTCATGATACAGCTCTTTTAGTTCTATTTAACGTATTTGCAGCAAACTTCTGGTTCAGGCAATATCCTTTGGTGCCCCCACATGTATCCCAAATCGCAACAGTTGCTTAGAACAGTTCATGAAGCTGGGCAAGCAATCGACTGGAGCGTCCCTGGTGTAGATTCATGCCCTCAAAGGAATATAATTAACACAAAGTTTAAAATTAAGTAAAATAAGTGAGTTCTAAGCAGACCTCTGTGAAGTGTCAGCACCTGGAGTACAATCTTACACCCTCAAAGTTAAGGGAGGTTCTGCTACTTACATTGGTGAGAACAAGATGAGGTGGTTTCTCACAGGAATACTTACACGGTTAGTGCTGAATGTGCTTCTAGCATGCCTGTAAAGATTAAATAGCACAAAACTTCATTTCTGCTAGTGTAATTTACTGGCAGCGGATTCAACACTGTCGGATTTTTTCGAGAACTCTTGCAACTTCCTCTTGTGACTTAAGAAAACTTGTCCAAGGTTTGCAAACTTCCAGGAGGAACTGGACTCTGAGTAAGAGTGTTAGCCCACATCAGCATGAATGGTTTAACCCCAAATTTTCATCTGAGCTTAAAGTTCATTCCTAATACCAATATTATATACCTCGATACAATGGCCTGTGTTTCAGGAGGGCTTCTCCGTGTATATCGAATGCTGTACACCTAATGAAACACAAAACAGCCTGCTGGAGAAGTAATTCTTTTTTTGCAGCTGAACTGTATGCTGGCATTTGAAGAGGGTGAAAAAAAATTTGTTTTTCTTTTGTGAAATTCAGTACTTTAGATGGGTGCCCAAGACAGAATATGCTATTGTAACAAGAATGCTATGTTGCAAGTTTGGTCATGAGTATGTGTCGGCATTTAAACGTGGAGGTGACAGCAGATGAAGGCGGCCTCTGGCCAATGGAGCAGGATGGCAATGCAGTGTGGTGCAAAGTAATACGAGTTACAAAATGACCAGGCTAGTACAGAGTTAGGATCCATTGACACAGAAGTCATTCTGCACTAATTTAGTCATAACTATCTTAATCCATGTTGAAAGCAGATTGTAGAATGCATAAAGCCAGGTAAGGTTTAGAATAATTGATTTATTCCATGAGGATATGGTTATCTGAATTTGAGAGAACAAAAGCTAATATGCATTAATGATCTGTTCCACCTTTTATTAAACAGAAGGTAAACCCAAAGAAGTGGTATACTTTCTATGAGGCCACCCTCAAAACCTTCATCAGGGCTTGTTGGTTGTGAATTTACAGAATTTGCTGTCCTCCATCATGTTTTCATTAGCATGTTGTGATAATTTTGTGATCTTTGAGTTCTATTTACGGTATAGCAATGGGTTTGAATTACAGGCACAACTCAGAGCAAGATATCACACCTGCAAAAGACTCTTTATTGCCAACAACATCTTTAACTAGTTGAAGGCCACGTTCTTAAATAACCGTCTTGTCCCCGTAGTCACAGCAGCTATTAATGATTCTCCCTAACAAATGTTCTGTCAATACATTCGTCTGGGCACGTGGAGGTTGAGCATTAGGCTGCCTTACTTGAATGAGATGAAGATTTCAGGCATCAGCTGCAAGCTGCAAATACACCTTCGTATGCGCCTTCTGGAATGGGTGGACAGAGTGAGAAATTTCAGTTGAAGAGCCAGTTGGGGTACAGCCTGATGATATTAAAGAGACACCTTGATTTTCCCCAAACTCACTAAATGTTAGCAAGCTTCTCACTTCAACCCATGTTGTCTTCTGAGGCTCAGGGACACAGGAGAAGCTAACTCTCATTTCTCTTTCATGTATCGCATAGTAAACGCAGACATTGGGTACTGCATAGCAGCTCGTGCAGGAACACTTGTTACTCAGTGTAATTTGACTGTGTGGTTGTGCCTTTGGTTTACAGTATGTTGATGGGTATGTCGAAATCAACATCTGAGTAAAACCACCCTGGGTATGAACTAGGCCTTTTAGACTGACGTAGAAACCCTTGTTGTGCGCCTCTCAACTACACCTTGTTTTGGAAGGCAAAGTGTGTGTGTGTGAAGGAGAAGGGGAGAGTGAGTAGCTAGGTAAGTATTGTTGGGAGTGAAGAAGGATAGGTCCCAGATCTGTGTTCTCCAGAGAAACTGTGCGAAGCTTGTCCTTCTGCCTTCTGTCGCGTCACTTGTTATGAGGATGACATGATCTGGGCTACTCCTGGACCTCACTCCAACACCTTGTCATTTTTATGGGTAGTTTCTCATTTTCCTATGCCACAGTGATTACTCTAGTCATTAAAAAGGGAGGGGAGAAGGATTCTTATACTATTGGTAGACATGGACATCTGTAAAGCTCAGGGCAAATATTAGACTACTGAAACTTTAGCACACTGCCATTATTGGCCAAAGTCATCAATTTAAAGCTGAAAAAATTGTCTGTGAATCATAGATACACTCAGCTTGGAATGTAGGCATAGTCCTTGGGGTTGGCCAGCTGGAGTGGGACACTTCCTAATACTCAAGAAAAATGTTGATCCTCTTCAGTGTAGTGGTTTGGCCAAATTTTCACCTGGAAATGGAGATTTGGTTATATGGAGCTGCTGTTTGTCATTACTGAGGGGTTTTTTACCAGTAAAGAAAATGACATTTTTACTTATAGTTTGCATGACACTTTTAAGTCTGTGAAGTATTTTGGGAACCTACCCTTTAAGTTGGTTAATATGTTGGTACAGTTTTTCTCTGTTCCATTTCATATGATCCTTTTGAAGAATTTAATAGAAGTATTTATTCTGTTATGTCAAATTAAGATGTTATTTGACCTTTCCCCTATCTTCAAAAGATATAGTACAGTGGAAAAAAGTTGAGGAAATGGGAGATGCAGTTGCCTGAGGGCTGGCAAAGTGAATTAATTCATTGTTGATTCAAAATTCTGGAGGATGCAGTTGAGGCAAATGATTGTAATAAAACGAAGCAAGTGTTACAAGGTCAGAAAACAGATGTTAGCGTAATGTAGGACTTGGTTTAAAATCAGTGCCAAAAATACTGACTACATAAATCTGGAACATTTTCATAATATATAAAGTCTATTATGTGATGTTAACAAAATTACAGTCTTGAGTGGATTAACTTTCCCATGTTTTGGTATTTTTCTTCAGTTGAATAAACAAGGGTCAGTAGTTTATATAAATTATTTTCTGCTTAATTTCAATGTAATGTTTTGCTTCAGAATTTTATTTTCATCCTTTTGCAAGCATTATAACATTATTGTACTACCACAATGGCATTAGTTATTTTCAGTGTTTCTTTTTGATTTTTTTTTTTTTTTTTTTTTACCATTGCCAAAATTCCTGCATGAAACCAAGCTTTTAACAAATCTAGGCAAAAACTGTGCTGAATTTATAGAAAAAGAGAAGATGTTTCTTTCTTGGTCAAGGCCTGTTAGGGCTACCTTTCATGTCATCAACTATGATGATATTTATTATTAAGATTATGCTATCACTTATAAGTTCCAACAAAGATCGTGTGTCATTTAGCTGAGCACTGAATAAACTGATCCTCTCCACAGAGACTTAAAGGCAAGACAGGCAAAGGCTGGACTGTGGATTAGTATCATTGGAATATAGAAGACTGTTTTTTCTGAACTGATACAGTTTGCTTTACCAAAGCAACCCTATTTCAAAGGCTGTGGAGGGAAGTACATAATCCTCAAACCTTGCTTGACCACACCTGATTTCTATATAACTCTACTGGATCAATTCATACTTGGAAGTTTGATATGTGATAACTTATTTTCCATTTAGTATAGCAATGTGTTAATTAATGTTGCTTATTGCATTGCTAAAATGTCTGGTCTAGTAAGTAAAGAAAAAAAAAATTAAAAATGGAGGCGGTATAGGAGAAAAGTGTTTTCCTTGTATGATGCGGTTGTGCTGCTCAGAACGGGTCTGCCTTTCCCTGTAACACACCAATACAGCATTGGTCCAACACCTCCAGGTATTTTATCTCACCACTAGTTTCCCATTCTTATGTCAGCTGGTGGGGGATTTTTGCTGTATGATGTAGTACACAGTTGACTTCCACTATAGCCAGATGGCGGCACACCTTTTTTCCCTGTTCTAACTGGAATTTTGATTTTAAAAATGTTTAAATGAGGAAGTGGACTTGAGTTATGAATGGTGCAGAGTCCTACCCTTGATTTCAATAAGCAGGCTGATGTGGGAAAGGAAAACAGGACACCAAAAGGTGGAAGAATGGCTGTCAAGGATGTCAGTGAGAACAGGCGTCAGCTTGGTAATGAGTTCAAGAAAGGTTTTTGCCAACCCAGATTGCTTTAGTTGGACTGAGATATTTGTGCGCTAACATTGGGAATCTGAGCTCTGAGGAGGAGCAGAAATGCTGATGCAGGGCTTAAAACTGAATGTTGCAGAGGAGGTAGTAACGTGATGGACTTATAACTGTAGTAGGAATGCAAGTGTTGGAGAGCATGAAGGTGACAGGGTGATACTTTCTATAACTGATATAGGAAAACCATAAAAAATAATCGGAGGTAGCACGGACAAAGCATTATTTGTCTTGATCGCAGTTGCTGAGGAAGGAATTGTGAAAGAAGCTGAACGGGATGGTGGTGCCTGTCTACTGCACTTCCCCAAACTCTTGGCAAGACTGCTCTCTGTTGCCTAACGTTACATTAGCATTATATTGAGGCTTTTTTTTAATACGTTAATTTGCAATCAAAAAAAAAGGAGTCCCCTTGTGATATTGGGAGGCATTACAAACGCACAGGCAGCTGAAAATATCGTGCAGAAAAAATGGTCTGGCAGAATAATGGGGAGAAATTTCGTATCAGGCTGTAAGGTCATGCCACTTGGTGATACGAAAGTCTGCTGTGACAACAGTTTGTCATTATGAAAAATAAGGCAAACTTGGGTGTCTTAACGGATCACAAGGTTATTATAAAAGGCTAGTGTGATGAATTTATTGGAACTGGAATTTATTGGGCAACATATTTCTGGAGGTGGAAGAAATATTAATTGCATTGCTGAAATTCATCTTGGAACACCTGACCATCTCCAGCCTTCTGTTCTTAAGAGGAATGAGTTCAAACTGAAAGAGATGTGGAGAAGGGCTCCTAGGATAACCAGTGGAAATGGAAAAGACTGAGAGGGCTTGGTCTTTGAAGCCTAGAAAAGAGGCTGAAAGAGATGTGACTTCATCCTAATCACCCGAGAGGACGAAGGGCTAAATGCCATTATTGTCCCCAAAACCTGCTTAAGACTGGGAATTACGAGGCAGCTTCTAAGCCAAGTGCAGTTCTGAAACCTTTCAGAATTAATACTTTGTTCTTCCCCACCACCAGCCATCAACCTCTCTAAAAATGGAGCACAGCAAACTCGCTTCTCAGCTTGTACGCTGCGATTGTGCTGCTCAGAACGGGTCTGCCTTCCCCAGAAAGTAATTTTTAGTCCTGTGCTCTAAACTAGATGATAAACTAGATAGCTCTGTTACCATGATCTGATGGAGGTGCACCCTTGGAAAATTTGAGGGTTTGACTTAAATGAGAATAAGTTTGAGGAAATCTCAAGTAACATGCTTGTTGCATAATTTTCCACTACAGTAAGATTTGGGTTTTGATGGTTACACTGGGGATTAACTTGTTTCTCTTCTTTGCCTGTTTATATAGCTATGTATGTCAAAATATTATTTTAGCTTTGTCTCACCTTTTCCCCCAAAAAGATTGAAGCGGCTAAAGAATTCCCCAAATTTTCTCCTTTTTTAACGATGCTGTCAGCTGGGCTACTGCTTCCTCACATCACAGGAACAACATGAGCCTACACTGGGCAAGTCTGTCATAGTTAAACACTGAGTAGATTTAGGCTACCCATGCTCCTTTTTATGTGCATCGCAGGGAGCACATGGTGATTTGTGCCCGTGTGCATGTATGTGCATATGCCCATGTATATATGTATCATATAAGGGATAAATTCAATTTGGGAAGCATAGAGATGATATAATCTCGACTATAGAAATAAGCTAAATTTAACAAGAGATTAAAATACATGGGGCAAGGAGTCACAGAGACATGCATTACTGTTTCAGCAGAAAGGCGAGGGAAGAACAAACTGCTTAAGTTCCCCTAGTTGGTCTCCAGTGCAAAAACAAGATGTAGGAAGTGAAACAAGCCCAAGATGAACGCTGACCCAGGATTTCTGTGTTTGCAAGAGTCTAGTTTGAAGAAAGTTACCAGTTAGTCAGGACTTGTAGTAAGATTTAAATGTGTGTATATCAATAATGTTAGATATTATTAAATATAGGTGGATATTTTATATATTTTTTTATATATATGTGATGAATTGCAGGTATAAGAACAAGGATGAACAAAACCAAAACTGGTCATTTTTGAGACAGGCAAGAAATAGGAATCCACTGCTGTTCAGTTGCTCTCCAGTTTAATTCTTTCACATTACTCCCAACCGCAGATAATTTATTTTTGTCACTCTTATTCTCACTCTGGTCTAGTAGCACATCTATCTACACTGGCACAAATATGTATAGAGCAGTACTGATGGGGCTTTGCTGAGCTCTATCACCACAAATTAAACTCCTCCTCTGTGTTCCTTGAAGGTTGCTTTGCCATTCTGCACCGTGGGTCAGAAATGAACCCAGGTTGCCCAGGCCCCGCAGAGATGGTCCTCCTCATAGTCCCAAAAACAGAGATATAGAAGATCATTGCAACACTCAGGTACCACAGATGATGTGGAAGCAGATCAACATAGAGTGGAAGACAGCAATAAAGGTTAAGATAAATTAATTCCTTAAATTTAAGATTTTTCCCATTTTGTTTCATGGAACGGGAAACTTGAACAGTTGATTGATGTGGAAAGTTGGATGGGGTACTGAGAAAGCAGGCGTTTATGTCCTTGGGCAGAGTGGGCTTACGATTCTTCCTCCGCAGCAGTTTTAGATCTAAGTTGGTTACCCTGAGTTTGGTTTTCGAGACAGGTCTGCCTTGACCTTGCGGGTAATGCAGAGAGGTCTCACATTCTTGATTATTCAGGAGATCTGGTGAAGGCATCACTGTGTTACCTCTGGCTTTACAACTTGTGAAGTAGCAGCAAACCAGCTGGCATTAAAGGCCAGAATGAAACATCTAAAACAGAGGAGAGAAAAGATACTATTTTCAATTTTTGAAAGAGGGGTTAAAAACTAAAATTATTTATCCCTCTTCTCTCTAAGCTGCTTTAAAGCTCCAGGTTTAAAACCAGTTGGTTTAATATATATAGGTGTAAACAATTGCTTCCCGTTCTTTGATTCAGAAGCTGAAATCTAGAGCAGTGTTCAAGACTCAGAATATTTTGGGGGTCCTGATTTTTTAAAATCTTATTTTCTTTATACTTCTTCATGCACTGTCTCTCTCTTATTTGTACTGCTAAGGAACATCTTTTTATGTAGGTATATATAAGAAATTTTGTGGCTTAAATGAAGAGTTTACTGCTTATAAACCTTGTAACTGAATAGAAATTTATTTTATTTATGTACCTGTTAAAATACATAGGTTAAAAGCCTAAGCCACCCACAGAATTGATGTTTATATACATGATTACTGACCTTTTGAACAATGGCTATTTATTTGATAAAATAGAGTTGCTTGTATACTCAATGTTATAGTTCTAATTCTTTTAGAAGTTACTTTATTATTGGAAAAGCCAAAGTATAATCTATTTTAGTTGTTTTTTAAAAGTGTGTATTTTCTGCAAAGATTAAAATGAAGCCACTCTAAACTGTTGAAAAGTCTGTGAGGATTTGAGAATCATTTTCATGAAGACATGACTTTGACCAAGAAAAGACCAGACATGTCAGGTGGATTTTTAGGAAACGGTTTCTAAAGTGCACCATAAATATCGTACGTAACAGAGTTGGAAGGAGGAGAATAGTTGTGACCACGAGCAAAACAAAAAAATGAGGTCAGCTTCATAGAGGTTGCAAAGGATAAGCTGGGAGGAAACGAAACCTCAAAGGCTGCTGATGGTGGATGGACAGGCGATGGTCACACGAACCTTGACTGCTTGCAGTAAGGAAGTATTGTGGCTTTAGGCACATTACTCTGCTGTTAACGTAGCAAAAGGCAGATAAAGCAATAGTATTTTGGGGATAGACTGCAGATTTTAACCTAGAAAAATGTTGCACTAGTTTCTGATGCCACTCCACCCCAATCCATTTTGGAATTAAGACCCAAGTGCTGCTGTAGCAAGATGGAAAGGGGGATTCAGAGGGACAATTGAAGGCAAATGCCTCTGTAGACATCAAAATCGGTGTCTGTGGAACAACCTGCTGCAAAGGCTCTGTGTGGTGGTTCTTATGGACCCTCCGGTGGGGTGCCTGAACTTAGCTTCTTGTCACCACGCTGCAGATGTTAACTCAAGTACCTGTCTTTCGCTTTGAGCCATGACGTACAATATGCTCGTTGTTAAAAGAGAAGCTGTGACTTCTTTAGATATCTGTTTATAAAAGTTAGCAGCTATATTATCTAGAGTTTCTTTTAATTAAATGTTTATCTTTCATGTCTGGAGGTGTGGACAGGACGATAAATGAAAAGCACAGATGAAAAGGGGTGTCTCCTGTATTGCAAAACTGTTGTAATGGGAAACGTCTGAGTAGGGACTGACAGCATTTCCTCTGATGTCTAAATTATTTTTATCTCTGACGAGCAATAACATAGTTTCATTTATAACGATGCTGTGCTCTCTGGATTGCTCTTTGCTTACCATATTCTCTTTCTCTTTGTATCTGCACAAAAAGCTTCCTTGATGCTCCTTGTGATATGGCAACAGAGAGCTATGCAAATAAACATTTTACACCGAGTGAAATATTTTATTTATGCATGAATGAACTTCCCCCCTTCAGATTTTCCTTATGACTACTGTATAAACTAAGAAAGATGTACACTGCATACACGTTTTGTATTTTAAAGCTTCCTTTTTGTATGGGTAATTTGCTAGGGTCGAATGTTTGTGAAGTTAACTTCGGTAACAATACAGCATTCTGTATTTTGAAATCCATTACAAAATGTGTTGATTGAAACTCTCCCGTCCGTGCCTGCTGTTTATACTGGCCCTATGAATCTTTACTTTGCTACCACTCTCAAAACCCTGGGAAAGACCTGGATCAGATTTCAGGAAAAATGTATAATACTGTGCTGGAAACAAATACATCTGGCATTGCAGATGAACTGAGCAGTTACTGAGCAGAAGCTTTTGAAACCAAGACAATTAAGTTTGCTTTGGGCATAGGACTGAGCTTATGAAATTTTAAATGTGCAGTCTGGAACCCAGGGCACACAGCTTTACAGAGGGCTAGCATGTACAGAAATACAAGATCTTGTGGCTTTTGAGGAGTACAGAAATCTTTTGATTCACACTATCAAATAATATGTGCTCATTGATCCAGTTTCTACTGCTTAAAAACTATTTTTCAGCTTTGTTTATGCTTTGTCTCCATTGCCTGCCCAAACTTGTTTAGAAATAGCAAGGTCAGAAAATTAAATATTAAATTATATATCGTATACTTAACTTGATATGATATTGATATATATTGATATGAATTGATATATGTTAAGTACTAAACATTAGTCTTATGTTTTTGCATATTTTTCATATGTTTCTTTTGCAAGATTTAAGAGGCTTGCTTTATAAAGAAGCCAAAAGTCTCAGGGTGTGTCTACATTAGTCAGATTGGGATCCCACTTCTGAAGCGGTTGTCCCCACTTGCTAGGCTGTAAGTTCATGTTGTGGAGCAGAGTTGGAGTGCAAGAACGGGACTGCTTTAGGAACATGCAGTGCAGGGCTTACCTGTACATAAACCCTTCCTATGGTCTTGCTCCTACTGAATGTTCAGTCCTTGGGGCCATACCGGAGTCGATGGGGCAATAACCCCCCTGGAAGCAGGTATGGGCTTCAGCACCAACTGTTGGGGCTATTTGCTAATGTAGACCTTGCAAAGTCCTGTGATGACTGCGGGCTTTCATCTACATGAGGAAAAAACCCAACAGTGTTTCATGATGGGGATCTTCGCTTTGTTTGGTACCATCATGCGTGTTATCTCACATACTGTATTTGTGTGATTTCACATGACATTGAGTGGATTTCTGTGGGATTACGGAGCACCTGCACATTGGCATTACTGATCTGTTGTTGTCACTGTCAGGAACAAATGCTAACCTTGAGCTCACCAGCACAACCTCACAGCAGGCTTAAGTTACAGCTATTCTTGTGCTTTAAGCTGCAGAAAAAAAATCTGAGTAAAACTGCTTTTCTCTGAGTTCACACCGGCACTGGGCAAGCTGCAGTCTCTAAAGATATCTTCAGCTTTCTTACAGTGATAGGGAAAGGGATTTTTGGCTGACAACTTAGATCAAATTACCTTATGTCCTCCACTTTAGCTGTTTGTTCTGTAGAAGCAGAACTATCCAAGAGCAAAAGGTAAGCACTTAGGTGGCTAAAATACCTGATCTTGCAGATACAGCAGGTAATTAAACACTGGGCTTCCTGATGTCTAGGGTGAGCATGCAAACACCAGCCTGCCTGTGGGTGTACAGAAATTGACTATGAACCATTAACTACAGAACAAGAGTCATCTATATAGTCACAATTATAAATAAATAAATAAAATTTAAGAAAGAAAAATCCTTCTCGGTATTTCAAAGCAACTAGTATGTAACCCACGTAGAGCTGAGAATTTGGAAAAATCTCCCAGTGGGTGTTTTCACAAACTAAAATTAAGCATTAAAGAAGTTTGTTTCTAAGGGAAGATCCTGGCTGAAGGTGCCCCCCAGTGCCTTCAAATGAGCATGGGAACACTGAAATGCTGATAGGCAAGAGGAGAAAACTGTACTCTCTGCCTCTGTGGGATGATGATTGCTTGTCAGAGCCTACTGATTTTCTGTAGGATTCCTTTTATTTTTATTTCAAGAGAAGATGAGAAGCAGAGCAATGAGTTCTTATGCTGCTTTTAAGCCCATATCACAGTTCACTGCATCACTGCTGAACTCTTATGGACACCCAAGACTTGTTGGCAATAGGTGGCAGATAATTTGCAGAAATGGTACAAGAGGAGGGTACCTCCTCTCCTGTTTAGGAGAAAATGTTCAGCCTGTGGATAGGTGAGCGTATCTGTCATGAGGTGGTGCTTCCTCAATGGGAAGGGGTGGGAGATCAAATGAAGGCCATGTGGGAAGTTGAAACCTGCCACATGGGAGTGCTTGTGGCCTTGGTTTATTGTTATAGTCAGTGAGGATTATGATTATTATCAGTATTGTTAAGGAAGTACAAGTCCTAATATGAACCCAGACCAGTCTGGCTAATTTTCCTACCTATGGGGGTAGGGTGTGTAAGCCATCGTCCCACTGAAACAGTTGTGTCTGCAAATGGGCACCTCCACTACTTTAACTGTTTACTACGATGACCTTTGCAATCCAAGAGGTGAAGCTAAAAGTGAGATGTGGTACAGGGTGTTACAGTCTGCTTTAGCTTCTCCAGCTGTGTTTTGGTCAGCACTGGTTTACTTGAGCCCATATATGCACTGAGCTCTTATTTGAGGTTTTACATTGTTCTTCAAAGAACTGGCTTTAAAGATTAATTAGGGCAGGGGGGGAGTCAGAGCGTGTGCCTGCAAGGGAAAATGTGTCTGTGAACCTAGCATTAGAGCACTGACCTGAAAGGAGGGAGAGAGGAAAGAAGGAGAGGTTTGAAAAGCATTCGTAGTGGATTCTTTGAAGAGTAAGTATAATTGCTCTCCTCCGAGGGAGGAATGTAGAGATAATGTTGTATATATGCTTGCTGAAATACTGTGTGATTACATCACGGGATTAGCAGTCAGGTTCCAGTCGTGTAGATGCTAACAGCTGTATCTCATCTGATTTAGCATGGATGCACACCCAGAGAGAAAGATTACCCTTCTAAATGGTATGGAAGAAGAAGTACTTGCGTGGTGATTTGCCGTCGCTGCTACACACATCAGCTATTTTAGACTGCTGTAACAGGCCTGTTTGAACAAGGAGATTCATTGCTGAAGGTCACAGTGGCAGCGTATCTGCCATGGGGCTGGGACTGCACAAGTCGTCAGGCTCATGTGAGATGGGGATTTGAACCACACGGAGCTGCTGCCTGCTAGAGTGGCATCTGCCAAGTGAAGTGGGGAGATACAGGCGTTGCTAACTCCAGCTGTAGTTCTCATCATTTCGACTGGAATTTTTTCCCTACGTCTTCCAAAGCAGCCTTTTCTCTAAAACATACAGTAATAAGTTGTCACAACAGTAATTATATTTTTCCCTTATCTATTCTAAAGCTCACAGATGTATCAGAAAGAGGTAAAGGGTGTCGAGGGGCGGATTGGGGAGGAAAGATGATAAACCTGAAAATGTTGAAATGGTAAATAACTATTTTGAAATATTTACTTCATCTGTGGATTGAGACAAGAAGCAATTTCTTTCCTTCTCAGCAGCAAAGAGCTTTCAGCATGTGGTCCTAACCTCCAGTCGTTCCTCGTGAACTATTGTGATGAAAAGGAAGCACTTTTTGGCTGCATAGCCCAGACGATTGTGTGGGGAACGGCTTGGTTTATGGCATAACGTTTTTGTTTAATACCTTTTTTATTCCAACAGGAAATATGGGATGTATAAAATCAAAAAGGAAAGACAATCTGCATGGAGATGGGCTAGATTTGAAGAATCAACCAGTACGTAAAACTGAACGAACTATTTATGTGAGGGATCCAACGTCCAATAAACAGCAAAGGCCAGTAAGTAGATAGTCTCAGGGGAGAATTCCAGTCGCAAGATCAAAGCATGACTGGCATACTTAAATTTCAATCCAAAGCACATGCATGAAGAAATTCAAATGATCGTTAGCCCACAATTGGGCTTTTAGTGTTGTGCAGTTCACCCTCAACGAATAAGTACTTAAATCAAAAATAAAAACTGGCGATTTGTTACTTAATTACTTTATGTTTGTCATAGTTTTCTGCATGAAATCAGCAATCCTTGGCAACGCTAGGTGTAGCTACGTCTGTAGAAGAGCGCTAGGCAACTTCAGAAAACCTGAAATAGTTTAGAACCATTTTTAAAAGCATCGGCATTGAGTTTTTAACAGCTGTGGGATCCAGGTGTTGGTTATTCTGTTTAAAAAGGCTGAGGGAATCATGGGCGACTCTTTGCCAGCTCTGCTCGGCTTTCCTTTCACTGGCTGAAGGCCGCTACTCAACCTTGCAGGGGGTGCATGGGCTAGGGTGGGAGGGGAGCAGCGCTCCGCTGCGGGAGGAACGAGCTCGTGGCCTCTCCGCGTGGGCTGCCTGGCGTTGGAAGGGAAGGGTGCTGGGACGGGGAAACCCGCCGGGTGCCAAGTGGTTTGCTATTTTGCAGGTGGACCAGCACCTTTTTTCCCTCACCCTCCCTGCTGTGCTGGGGAAAGCGGGTTTCCTGACTGCCCTTGTTCGGGGGCCGTGCTCTCTGCAGGTGTGAATGACACCTTTCTCTCCCCGCTCCCCGGCTGACACAGAGGACACAACGTGCTCCCACTCAACGTACACCCATCGCAAACCACCTTTTTTTTTTTTTTAATTACTCTTTTTTTTTTTTTTTTCCTTGCACAATCTTAGTAACATAACCATGCTTGCAGTTCTTTAGCGTGACAGCTCCATGTTAATTTAACGGTCCCATTAAAGTGCCCTGCCTAAAGCCTCTTCAGCAGAAGCCACAAAGCTGTGAACTTCCTCCCCACAGCTTGTGTCACACCTTCCCGAGGTCTGAGCTGCTCAAGTCAAAATCTAGCAGGGACTTACTACATTATTTTTTTTTTGTTGTAATTTGATTTTGAAGAATGGTGGGGAAAGATTGGAGCGTTTCCTTTTAATTTAGGACATACGAGACGATACCGAAGCAACTGAATAACATGTAATTGTAATGTAAGGTTGTACAAAGATCTAAAACTGCTTAATTAAAGACATATTTTATTGTAGGCAAATCAAGAAGCACAGCTCTTACCAGGACAGAGGTTTGTCAAGGAAGGTACGTTTTCATAGGAATCTTACTGCTGTGTGCTATGCCCATGTCAGCCTGCGAAATAATGCAAACTTGCCTTTGGCTTTCTACCTTTGTAGAAACAGAGCATGGAGTCATTGTGGTAGCTTTGTATCCCTACGATGGCATTCATGAAGATGACTTGTCCTTCAAAAAAGGAGAAAAATTGAAAATTATTGAGGAGTAAGTATAACAGTACTGATTGTATTGTAGTTTTTCTTTGGACTCAGCTAATTTTTGTAAGTTTTTGCTATCCTACTCATAACATGAGTGTATTAATGATAAGGGAGCTCCCTTCTATGTGAAAATACAAATGCATGTGGAGCTGTTGGTAGCGCTTGGCAGCTGCCCTTGGTAACAGCGACCAAACATTGACCGAGCGGAGCCAACGGCTTCTTGGGGGGCTTAAGTTCAGAGGAAAGATGCTGCTTCTCTCTCCAGAAGTAGAACCCAAATAACGCTTTATAATTTTCCTTTCTTGTGAATACTACTGTTGCTTCTGTTTATCAGGCTGGGAGAATGGTGGAAAGCAAAATCTCTCACGACGAGGAAGGAAGGCTTCATCCCCAGCAACTACGTAGCAAAAGTAAACACCTTGGAAACTGAAGAGTAAGTTCTTCCAGGCTCTAAATATTGGCAAACCTCTTCTTCACCCTGGTGGTAGATCCTTTGTGGGTGGGGGAAAGAAAGGGTTCTAATTCTTTGAAATATTTTTCAGATGGTTCTTCAGAGACATCACCCGAAAGGATGCTGAAAGACAACTCCTGGCTCCTGGAAATAGTCCTGGATCTTTCCTTATCAGGGAAAGTGAAACGTTAAAAGGTAGGCTTTGGGGTGGCTTACTTTGGAATTGATAGTAGAGTTAAAAACATACAGTCCATCTTCACAAAAAGTGGGATCAAGTGGCACTGGGTATGGAGTAGTCCTGGTATGTCCTACTGTGTGAATTTTCAGCAGTTGTGTAGGAGTGAGAAGGATGAGAAAATCACCAGGAAAAGGAAGAAGAGAGTTACAGGTTAACACCCGAGTTCCGATCCAAAAAAACCCAAATGTGTGCGTGTATGTGATTACACTGAAGAGAAGCAGGAATGCATGGAGAGATCTTTTCCCGTCCTAACATTTGTGATTCCTTTACTGAAGGACACTTTTTGTTGTGAACAGTAGATGCTGCATTTCATAGCCTTCCATTATTGGGTCTGTATCTATTGCTACAAGTTTTAATATATAGTTAGTGTATAATGAGGGTTTACACGTCTGCACTGTAATGTGATTTTTTTCCAAAAGCTTTTTGCTAAAGGTTTCTGAGGTAAACAGAGCTCTTTGTACTGAGAAGCTTAGTGAAATCTCCAGACTCTTTGGCTGGGACGTTCAGAAAACCATAGGAGGTTCTGCCCCAGCATCTGGACTGACAGCAGCCTGGCTGGATTCTCCAGCTGGATACTCTAATGCTGCATCCTCCAGAGGAAGATGCAGGAATCCCTTCAGCAGACTGTATGTCTGTCCGCCCCACAGGGGTGGTATTTCTGTCTGCAGATTCTTGATCAGGTAGCTCTCTGTAACGGGCCCATATCACTGTTTCTGTTCTCCCAAATGAAGACAGAGATCTAAATTCAACACAGGCTGCTGGGAATAAGGCAAAGTACCCCCAAAATCTTGCTGTCACTGCATCTGTGTGTAGGGAGAGAGAAGGGGCTGAGGTGGTTTCTTAGCCTTGAAAATGGACGAGAGTTACATGAGTGAAAGAAAGGAGGAGCTCTGTAGGTTAGGGCAGGTGCTTTGCTGCCCATCTCAAATCCCAGCTGAGGTTAGGCTCCCTAGGACTAACAGATCTGCCCTCCCTCCTGTGTGCCTCAAGCCATCTCCAGGCCATCCCTCTGCTAGTTGGCCCATGACATCCAGCGTGTTCCTTTTCCAAAGCGCTGATCTCTGAATTTCAGCTTCTGCCTGAGGAGTGTGACAGCCCTGGCCTTGCTTTCCCAGCTGGTTCCACTCGAGCCCGCAGGACTTTCTGCAGAAGTGGGCGTTGGACGTAGAGCTGTCTGAATTATGGAACTCCTAACTTTGTTGAATAAGATTGAAAAAGAAAGTGTGACTGTAGGCATTTTGGTGACCAGTTCAGGACTGGGCTATTGGTTAACTTCCTCATGTTGATTACAAAATGCTTTTTGAGGAAATAAGGGAGTAAAAATTAAAACACAAAAAGGTGATTTTGCTAGGCTCAACTGTATGTGCGTGGACGCTGTAGACTTTTGCTGTCTATTAATGACCATTCTTTCTTTATCCCCAGGCAGCTATTCTCTCTCCATAAGAGACTACGACCCACAGCATGGCGATGTTATTAAGCACTACAAAATTAGGAGTCTAGACAGTGGAGGTTTTTACATCTCTCCAAGAATAACTTTTCCCAACATCAATGATATGATCAAACATTATCAAAGTAAGTTAAATCAGTTAGTGGATTACTTAATAGAATACAGCCATTATTTACTGTGAAGGAAAATAAATGCTTTCATGTTTCACCTTTTTTTTTTTTTTTTGCCCCTAAATAACCCAGGCATGCATGTTATCAAAGATAAAGTAAGACTGGTTGGAATCCAAGTAACATTGTTATCATAATCAGATCTAATGCTGCTCGCTCTGTGGTGTACCATTGTGAAATAAAGAACAGCTTTATAAAACACCTCATCAGAGTTACAATGTTGGGAAACTACAGTAAGAATTGGCTGCATTGTAAATTAGTAAATTCTGTATTTGAAAGTAAATTTATATTTACAATTAGCAGAAATATGTATGGACCTGAGAATGTCTTCCTGCAGTGTTGAGGGTAGAATTGTTTTTATTTTTCCTATAAAATTATTTGTTTGTTTATTTATTGTGACTGGCATTTTGAAGGACATAAAAGTCCATTGACTTCAAAGAAAGAAAATGGCACCCACATAGAATGTATACATTTATTATTAAAAAAAGGGGGGAGGGGGAGGAACAAGTTTCTACCTATGTTTTAGCTACAAAAGTGGCTTTTCATTCTGCTTAACCTCCTGGTGGATAGCTCCAAATTGTGTGGGTTTTAGTCTTGTAACTGGGAAGACAAGAGAAGACAAAAAATGTAGGACAGAAAATTGCATAGTGATTTTTCAAAGCCACACTGAGGACTTGGCCATGAGATTTCTCCGAGCTGTTAAACGTGTGGTAATTCTTTGGCACAGCTGGAAAACCTGAGAATTATTCTAAATTTGGATTAAAGTTGTAGCTGATCAGTGTCTGGAGGAAAAAAAAAATAATGGTGACCTACTTATGCTTGCATGCACATGTGTCTGAAACAGTGCTACAAGAAAATTTAATGACAAATTCAGAATACATGTTCCAAGCCTGACTCCAGTGTGCATCTTCATCAACATCCTGTCAGTAAGCAGATCTTATGTTTTATTTAGTTGGTATGAATTGTGCTAAAAAAACCTTGATAATCTGTTGGTAACTAGATGCATGTGACACTTCTCTATTAAATTTTTCTCTGAATACCAAATTTCAGTTCGGAGGTGCTTGAAGTTATGTGGAAGCACCAGAAAGGTTACATTTTCAGCAAAACACCTGATTATTTTGAAAATGACTTTGAGCTGGTTAGCACACACCTGTAATTAAGTAACATTTGTCTCAAGTCACGAGGCACAGAAGTGTAATGGATTTTGTATCTTGTTTTTCCGTTGAAAACCAGAGCAATCAGATGGCTTATGCAGAAAGCTGGAAAAACCTTGTATTAGTCCCAAGCCTCAAAAGCCATGGGATAAAGATGCATGGGAAATTCCACGGGAATCAATTAAATTAGTGAAGAAACTTGGAGCTGGTCAGTTTGGAGAAGTCTGGATGGGTAAGTTTATTCCTTTGGAAAGAGCATTTAAATCTGCTGAAAGAAGTGTCGTTTCCGAGTCGTTCAGAATAATAGTGGACGTGAACCTGGTCCGGTGTCCGTGTAAAACAGCACAGTCAGGCCCAGAATCTACCTTCTTGTGAGGAGAGGATGTGTGAGGGGGAAGATAGCTGATATCATGGAACAAATCCTTTGGTGTCTTTTAAAGGAAAAAAAGAATAGTGAGTAAGTACTGTAATTTAAAGGATTGAAGACAATAGGGGGTTTTTTGGTTGTGTTCTGTGGGGGGAAGTAGCAGGTTATAGTCAGATGTGACTCCCGATTCTCAAAATCAGTGGGCATCTCAGAACTTTGTTTCAAATCAGAAAGTGGTAAAGAACCTGAAATAGAAAGAAATCGTGTCATTTAGTGAATTATGTATGGAGTTTTCATTGTCTCTTGGTAATGAAGAGGCTGCAATATAGTGCACGGGACTGCCATACTGGGTGAAAAACAGGGACGCTTAATGCAAGATTATTGCCTGCCAGATTGCTGCTGAGATAGTAGATGGCTTAGGTCGTAAAAAGATTAGAGATTGATCTCCCCCTGCCTTGAACTATCATGCAGGTCTGCAATAATGAAAGTGTCATAAGACTTACAAATTATAAATTTTAATATATACCTGGCAAAAAAATGATAGCGTTAATTATTATAACCATAATTAGCTTGCTTTGCTTATAAACAGCCTTATTTTCTCAGCCTTGGTGACTTCCTGTGGCAAGAGGCTATGACCACTGTCTACTCACATTCTGCAAAAATATTTAATCCTCTTGCTTTTGAAATTATCTCTATTCGGGAACCTGAGTATTCTTTTGGGTTCCATATTGCATGTTCCCTGTGCTATTCATTACTTACACGCTTGTTACTTGTTACTGGTAACCACCTTATTTGAGGTAAACTATACCTTTCTCCCAAGGTCTTCATTACGGTGGTTTTTTCAGGCCAGATCATTGTCTCAACCCTTCTCTGAATCTCCTTTTTGGAGGTTATATTTAAATAGTAATAAAATGATATTATATAATAACATATAATAGAATAGAGTTATTTTTTTTCCTTTTCCTTTCTTTTTTTTAACAAGATTCTATAGGCAGGGCATTTCTGAGCAACTTAAAAGTGTATCCCAAAACTTATTAGAAGCTGCAAAGCTATGAAGGAGTCTCTGGTGACCCATGGGAGTGTGGCAGGCTATCAGGAATGCCGTTGCTTTGCTCTTATTTAGAAAAGTAAAACAGAGGGTGGTGCTGTCTGAGTGGCAAATGCCACATACGACTACCGTGTCAATCAGAAAGCTCTAATTCAGTCGTAGGTGAAATCTTTTGATATAAACCACGTAAAAAATGGAAGCAATGCATCTCTGTAATATAATATAGCCAAATTCAGCCTTTTCTCTGCCTTCACGAGCAAAAGCTTAAGAAACCTTCTTAGCTATGATATACATGAGCGACAACTTACGTACTAGTTAAGCGTCAGCCGTTCTGTAGGTTTTTTCTGTTTAATAAACCAGGGCAAGAATTGTTTAAGGGACACTGAAATGCTATGAAAGATTTTGGGCAGAAAGTAATCACCTGCTTGAAAATGTAGATCGTTTTGGGAAGTGACTACTTCTGCATATACACACACAAAGGCATAAAACTTTAAAAGGGTGTTTCTGGTTCAAGATGTTTCCTCTTGTTTGTGTCATTACTTTAATATCTAAATTGGGCCTAACCCCTGCATCTGAATTGCTGCACTGTGAGAAAAATTAATGTACTGTGAAAGCGATGGCTGTGTTTCCTCTTCTCCGCTTCCCTTCTGAAGCGAGAGAAGCTGATTTGCATGGCGCAGGTCCTCTCGAAGCGTGGTTAATCTTAAAACCAAGGAAGTTGGAGCTGGAAAAGACGTGTTAGGGTATCAGCCAGAACTCTGTATTGTAATGATCAACCAGGGGCATCAGGAGTTATGTAGAGAAATAACCTAGTTGTTACGCTCTCCTGATTAGAGAGCCGGTTGTTACGCTCTCTCCTCGTATAGAACAAAATTATTTTTCAACCATAGTGTGAGTTAGAGAGAAATATTGTTCCATGGTTTAATTGCTAAATAAGCTTCCTCTTGATAAGGGTACTTAGAATTGTGGTTTCAGGGGGAACAGTGTCCCATTCAGAACGGGGCTCCCCAGTACAAGAGAGATACAGAGCTACTGGAGAGAGTCCAGCGAAAGGCCACAAGGGTGATGAAGGGACTGGAGCACCTCTCCTGTGAGGAAAGGCTGAGAGAGCTGGGACTGTTCAGCCTGGAGAAGGCTCGGGGGAGCTCATGTTGACGGACATACCTGAAGGGAGGATGCAGAGAGGACGGAGCCAGGCTCTTCTCAGTGGCGCCCAGTGACCAGAGGCAATGGGCACAAACTGAAACACAGGAGGTTCCCTCTGAACATCAGGAAACACTTTTTCACAGTGTGAGTGACCAAGCACTGGCACAGGTTGCCCAGAGAGGTTGTGGAGTCTCCAGCCTTGGAGATCTTTAAAAGCCAACTGGACACAGACCTGGACAACTGGCTCTAGGTGGCCCTGCTTGAGCAGGCGGGTTGGACCGGATGCCCTCCAGGGGTCCCTTCCAACCTCAACCATTCTGTGATTCTGTGATATATGGGAAGATAGAGACAATACTGCAATGTGAAGATATGCCAGCGTGTCTTCTACAGTCTTTTCTTTTTAGTTTGTCTGTAAGTACTCTTTGGACTTTCAAGTTGGCATCTTCCTCTTGCATGTTTTAGAGGGAGTTAGCTTATGTTATGGGAGGACTAAGAAAACCCTAGGAAGTAAAAGCAGGCCCCTGTATCCCCCCGGCACTCGGCTGTGCTCCTGTGTGACCTGTGCAGAGAATCTTTGTCACTTACGAAGTGGCCAGGTGAATCTCCTTCAATTCTGAAGAGTTTCTTTTACACAGAGAAAATCTTCTATAAAGGACCATCAATTTCCCATTTTTTTCTATCACTGCAAGTGCATTTAACATCTTTCTTCATTACAGCAATGTGTAATTTTATACATTTTATAAAGACTTTCTGGTGTTAGGCTACCAAGTTAGTGTTTATGTGTGTGGTTTGGGCATCAGCTGCGCTGGCATGATAGATGAAAACAGCACGGCAGAGTTGTGTTCACATTTTATGGACTGCACCATGGAAGCACTTAGGAAGCTGCAGCCTGTGCTTTCTGCCCTCAGTTTGGTGGACTGTATGGAGATGAGCTAGAGATGGAGCTAGAGATGGAGCTACTGTTGCATTCCTCTGCTCTTCCACTGAGTGATGGCTGTAGCTGGTGAAGGAGGAGTGGTGTGCTGACATGCAATAGGATGCAAAGAAGCTGCTGTTCCTCAGTCTTTTCCACAGTACCTCCAGCCATCGTAACGGCCTGAGGCATTACCTGGCTTCTAACAGTGTCATGCCTCCGTAGCTCGAAGAAGTTGTTCCCAGTATAACCTTGCAGGGAATTACTGCAAAAGCCGAGGAAGGAGATAGCTGCATCTTATAGGCTTGTTCACAAAGTTGTTCATCTTCAGTACTGGAAATCTGGTCAGAAATGGTAGGCTCAACCTCGTTATTGTCTGTTATAAATTCATATCACAGCTTGGCCCAATTAAGCCTATTCAAGAATCTGGGGGCAACCTGGCTGTCCAAAATACTACTCTGTCAAAATAATCTCAATCAACTCCAAAATAAATACCTGAAACACTAACAATTTTTGGAGGATTTTATGCTAACACGTCGAGAAGAACGTGGCTCTCTGTGTAAGAATCACTTTCCGTACTATTGCTTGCACCGCATTTAATTTTTAACAGAAGTCTAAGCTGCAGAGGGACTTGCTTCTTGATGTAGTACGAAAGGGGTTTTTTGACCATGGAGTTCAGTGCATCTGGGCAGCTTCTTTAGTGATGTGATGAACCAGAGTAGCACTGCAAGAGCAGGGTCTATGTTTTATGCATTTTTGTTCCTAGTGTGCACTGATACGATGTGAACCGTAATGCTCTGTGGTATTAATAATCCATGAAGAGAATTCTCAAGCAGGGCTAAGAGAAAAGTTAACAAGCCAAATGGAGCCATTATAGAATATTTTATTAATGAGACACATTTTGCTTGCATCTCAGGTGTAAAAGATTCTCTCATTTGGTAACCCCCAAATCAGAATATAAGTAATACGCATTTTGGATGTGTATTTTCTTATGCAGCTTTAGAGAAATCAGAGTAGATCATGCTGCAGAAATACTGTTATTAAAATAAAAGGCATCTAAAAAGAACCAAGAAAACTTTTCAGTACATCTCATCAGTATCAGAAGTGGATTTTTACAGTTCCTACATGAGCTGAATGTTAGTTGCAAAGAATCTGAATTTTATGTCAGGTGTTCTAGATGTAAGCAAGAATTTCTTTGCTTACCTGTCTTTTTGAATTCATGTTTAGGCAGCAAACTGACCACATGTTCATTCATATCACGTGGCAGGGAATACTGTGGCACAGCAAGCGCTGGGTTTACACCTGGAGCCAGGTTCAGCTCAGCCCAGGCAGATGTTAGCGAAGGGTTGGGAGCTGCAGGTACTGTACGAAGCGGGGTGATGCAGTGCTGTAGCCACCCCTTCCCACAGCCCCCTGTGCATCACTGGGATCCGTCTGTCATGCAGATTGAACGTAAATTTGCTGTTATCAGGTGAGGCACTTTGAAGTCACCAGTTTTCCCTCCGCCTGCGGTTTCTTACCTGCGCAGTTAGAATGCACCTGCAAAGCACATCATCTTTATGGGAACTACCACAGAGGTTCTCACCGTAACGATAAGTGACCTAACATGAGGACTAGGACTTTGTTAAACTGGGGTGGTAAGGACACATACTAAAAAGATGCTGCTTGCTCCAGGGCTGATGTGGTTCTCAGCCCAAATCAGGTTTTGCTGATAATGGGAGGGTGAGAGGTGACAAATTCCAGTTTTGCCAAACTGTCAAGGGTCCATTTTTTACAGACACCGTTGTGTGTGGCCATAGAGTTTGTGACCACCTTTCCTCAGTGTTCTGGTGTCCCATTCCTCCCTATACCTGATGAAATAAATGAACATGAGAGAGATCAGGGTCAATTCTCTCTAGCATTCTCATCAGCTAATTTGCTTTGTGTGTTACCACCAGAGGGACAGGGCAGACTGTTTTCTTGCAGAAAACATCAGTATGGGTGAGGCGTTGTAGTAACATAAGCTTTCTGTAAGTAGAACCCTAGTTTGATAGATCATTTCACAGAATCACACAGAATCACAGAATGGCAGGGGTTGGAAGGGGCCTCAGGAGATCATCTAGTCCAACCCCCCTGCTA
>BOSO01003906.1:63868-79930 GCA_018403395.1 Gorsachius goisagi
CAGGCAGTTGGACTGGATGATCGTTGTAGGTCCCTTCCAACTGAAATAGTCTATTCTATTCTATTCTATTCTAAATTCTTCTCACCAGGCACTGTCTTTTTGTGAGTGTGATTTGCCCTTGTACTTGTAATTGCTGGGGTTTTTTGATGGTGTGGTTGTTCCTGGGACTTTTTTTCCCATAAGGTTGTACCTGTCAGCCCTCCAGGTTGTTTAAAAATTGCTTTCCTAGTAAAAAAAAAAAAACCCTGCATATTTTGCTATTCTTTCATTCCCTTTCATATTCATTCCACTCTCTTTTATGATAGCGATCACTTAATTTTCCTTCTCAACACAATATAATGCCTTCTCAGCATGATGTAAAAACATCCTATCAGGCTGACCCTAAGGAAACCCATCTGGCCTCTTTAGTATTTCACATTTTTACATAAAGCCTAGAAATACACAAGCAGAATCCATATCACATGTTGCTGTAAACCCCTCTTTGCATGAAGAAACAGCATTGCTAACTATGTGTAAAACATGCCTTGTTTAAAATAATTTTTTGCATAAGAGGATCACAGACCTTTGGAAGGGAAGCTGAAATCAAGCACGTCTTTAATTTGAAAAACTGAGCTATGAAGGAATCCAGAAGTTCTCTGGTTTTGCAGAAAAAAAAATAAAAAAAATAAAATATCTGAGTTTCACCTTTTGAAAAAAAAGCAGAGAGCTGCCCATCCCTCTACATGGTGTTTAATGTCAGCTGTGATGTTTCACCAAGGGAGTCTTTCAGTTTTGACCAAGTGCTTTTGCTTTTCGGAAGGTGTAGCTCTTCTGTGACAGTGGGTTCTCCCCTCCCTACTTCAAAGTCCTCTGCTGCTTTTGCCTCTTTTCCCCTAATACCTTCAGAAGCGAAAATAATGGGTCAGAAAGCAGGGAATGCGTGTTTTCAAAGCAACATCCTATGCACTGTGCTTTTGCTACTGTTTTCTTTCAGGACTTTGAGAGAGTTTTATACCTATTTGTGAAATTACCCAGAAGTGTTTCAGAGAGTTAAGTAATTACCCTGGTTTACAGGTAGAAAGAGCAGAAATGGAGAGGAAAGAGCACTGGCAGCTGAAATCACACCCCAAACGGGTGGCAGAGTTGTCCACAGACCTGCGGCTCCGAGTCATTCATTTATTGTGTGACTTTTAGCTGAAGCTTTACCATATGAAGGCTGTCTTCTGGATGGATTTATTTCTTCCAGAAGACTTTTCTTCCATTCTTACCCTGGGTGCAGAGTTGCTAGCATTTAGAGATTTGTTGGTTGGTTGTTTTTAAAAGAATATAACTTGGGTATTTCTAGAAGCGTGTCGGTACTTCATTAAAGGTGAAGGGGAAACTGCTCCCTTCCTGGTAGTAACACTTGCACAGCGTAGGCAGAATCCTCTCTTAAAGGCCACAAAACACCTTCCAGAAGCCCAAATTAGCTTTCTCATCCTGCTCCTGAGTAGTAGTTACATGTAACCGAACAGTCTTGACAGGTACCAATGATCATTAAAAGAGGGGGGAAAAGGCTTTAATTTTCTTTTGTTCCCATGAATTTTTCTACCTTTAACATATCATTTGGCAATGAAAACCCAACAATTATCATAAAGTTATCACATGGGCTCTGGCACCCATTCCCTTGATCAAAAAATCCCCTTTATTTTTTTTCTTTTCCCACAAGCAAAGGTTTAACGTGACCAGATGTGTGAGTTCAGTTGTCCAGTTGCTGTGTTTCCCCTCCTCCTCCCATTCAAAATTCCTTGCCCGTTATTCTTTTCCTACGTGGGAATTTTTTGCATGCCCAAGTGCTTGCACACACGTGGCTTCTTTGAATTTCTCTGATTCAGTGCAGTCAAAACCATTGTCCTGGAATTTTACGGAAGTGTAGTTTGTATTTGTGGAGAACATAATGGATTGTTTGAAGTCACATTCTTCGTTTGTGACTAATCAGATGATTTCAGTGGGTCTGGCACAAATAAGAGGAAAAAAAATGGTCTTTCCAACAGCTTTGCTTGGTTGGGCTTGGAAACTAAATATCACCGTCATGAATGTCTCTTTCGTGAAGTGGTTCTTCATTCCCCAGCCAGCAGTTCACCCAAATGTTAAATCTCTATAGGGAAGTAGGAGAAGAGTTGATTCTTTTGTGGCAGTTGATGTATTTTTGGTGACCTTAGTGGACCTGTCCGTATTTTGGTTGTATCTGCCCAGCTGGCCAGTCCAATCTCAGCATTGATCTTACAGCAAACCTTCCCTTTTGTCTCTCATTCCTCTCCAAACTCAAGTAATCGCATGGGGAGGAAAGAGAGGCAGAGCAGGCTCTACTCAAATTCTACTTGCCTGTTTTGCCTGTAAGGCTCTCTGGCAATTATTTGCTAGTAGCTGCTTCCTTTGTTATAAAATGTGTTACTTATTTCTAGAAAATGTGAAATGCAGGTGTTCTTCACTCTCTTCATCATCGGAGTTTCTCTCTGGTTTAGTGTGAGACCCCCCCCCCCGCGTTGTACAGGGGCAATGTAACGCTCTGCTCTGGCGAATATATTGGTTTGTTAGAAGAGGTTCGCAGTGGAAGGAGGTGGGAGGGCAAAGTGGCTCTATTTTTCCATTGCCTAAACTGAAAAAGAGGAACGAAGACTGTGCGGTTTTGTGTTGTAAGTGGTGGCAGTGTGTGCCTTCGCAGTACCCCTCGGGGACTTTTTAAAAATGGATAAGCAGAAGTGATGTTAATGTTTTCTTAAAGTTTGGTCAGGTGCTCCCGCCTGCTTTCCTGCATGGCTGAAATGAGCACCTCTGGTGCTGAGAAGAGGGCTGGGCACTTGTCTTCTTCTGAAGCGGAAAGAGCCCATGTGGGAGCATGCTGGGCACTGGCTCTGGAGAAGGACCCTTGCTGCTTTATGGCTGCTTCATGAGCAAATCTGAGTGCTTGTGCGTTCCCCAAACCACGTGGCCGAGGTGGAGCTGTCTGTCAGCCACCCGCCGCCGTCCTGGGGAGGCACCTGCGGCACAGGTTGGACCGTGGGCCTTGCCTGGGAATGACCCAGCACCCGAGCCTTACCAGGGAGAGAAGAACAGACAGCTCACGAGCACTGGGTTTGTTTTTCTTTTTCCCTAGCTCCTCTGAAACGTTTGGGCAGAATACCATCTACACATCGGTTTTATTGCTCTGACTTTGGAAACTGTTCTTTCAGTGTCTTTTTTTCTGAAGAGTAACATGTTTTTCTTTGCGGGGCAGGGCAGGGTGGGGAAGTTAGCCTGGGCAAATACTGAAAATATCATCCTTAGTCTGTATTTTGAGGACATTAATCATCTTTAATTTGGTTTTAAAATTAATTTGGGCTGGTGAAATACAAATTACATTTACTTACGATAGTATCTGAGGGCTGGCTGTTGCCAAACACTCCCTGTGTATGAACAGGTACGTGTTGTTGTAGCAGAGGAGGAGGTTGTTTGCCCTCTCTCAGAAATTGTTTCCTGATTGTCCAGGCCTATACTGGGTAAACAGAAAGTTGTTGGGGTTTCTTTAACTCTATCTGCGCTGTTGCTTCATCAGTCCTTAAAAGAACAGCTGTATCTTGTTGGACTTCTTATTAATTCCTTCTATTTTCTTAGCATTTGGAACTGGTTATAATTTGGGAAAGAGAATCTTTTAGTAGAAATCTTAGGAACATTTTAATTAAGGGTTTTTTTTCAGGAAATGTCTCTAATACCCATCTCTAATCCTGCCAGCTGTTGGTCCCCCAAACAATTCTTTTCAAGCTGCTACTGTAAGTGTAGTTTTGCGGGACTGGATTGACACATAAGTTTTCCATGGCAATCGCTCTTTCCTTGCTTCCATCTAAAAATTGCTCCAAAGATACTGGTAATGATTAAATGGATGTGGCTTTGCTGATACACTGAAAGAACAGAGAGCTCGGACCTCCTGATGGTGGTGTATGGTGTTGAAATATCAAAGTGTTTCTTTCATTACAGATTGCAGAAGGGATGGCATACATAGAAAGAAAAAATTATATCCATCGAGATCTGAGAGCAGCGAACGTTCTGGTTTCGGACTTACTGATGTGCAAAATTGCTGATTTTGGACTAGCAAGAGTCATCGAAGACAACGAATATACAGCAAGGGAAGGTATGTGTTTTTATTTTTGTCTTTAAAACTTCAGCCTTTCAAGAGGTGCGTAGTCAGCTCGTTGTAGGGACAAGTTTCTACGTATGCTCCCATGTGCAGATTGCACTAGGGTAACTTTTCGGAGCAGGTTCGTTGGCTGGCTTTCCCCCCTCCTCTCACTTTAAAGACACTACCTCGTATTTTCACACAGTCTGGATGGAAACTGTGGTAATGTAGGATGAGAGGGGAAGAACTACGGTATGAGGAAGAAAGAGAACAATGCACCGCAGCTGAGATTAAAGGCAGATGAGCTGTTCAGCAGTCGCTGGGTAACAGGAATTCAATAGATCAGAGGGAAGGGTCTGATTAAGCAGTTTTCAGAGGCACAGAACCCATATCTGTGTGTTTTTTAGCTAGCTCTGGACATTGTGTATTGATTAAATGAACCTTTCAGGTTATAAATTCTTTATGCCAAATTTCTTTGATGTGTTTTCGGCTGTTCAGAAGTTTCCTGGCTTACCTGGTACTTTGTGCCAGAATGATCGAGCCAGCTAAAAAGGGTGTAGAGAGAATCCGCTGGTATTGCTCTCTGAAGAGCTAATGTAATATCCCCCAACAAAGGCTGCGTGAACTTTTATTATTTAACTGGAAGGAGTTTACTTTTATATGGGGCTTTCTGGGATCAGTTAATTAGACATGAAAGACAGTATTTTAAGGTATGACTTGCTGCTGCTTTTGCATCTATGGCTGAATGTGAAGCGCGTGGAAGTGTGTGTCGAAGCTAGACTGACTGTCTTTAAAATAGGAAAAGTTGAAGTCTTGCGAAGTTCCAGGTGATGGGAATTGCAAGATTGTTGCCTGTCAACTGGGCAGAAGGGAAAATGGTGACTGTAATTTTAGCAAAAATTCACCCTACCTAAGAGTCCAAAGGTGCTATGTAACTTTGGGCATCTTATTTGCACCTCTGGCACAGGACATGCAGTGTGGCAATGTGCATCCTGCAGCGCATCGCTGCTGGCAACTCTTGGACAGAAGGAGTTGCTGGTAACTTTGCTAATTCAGGGGTATCATAGGCAAGTTGCTTAAGACCTCTTAGTGGCTGATATTGAGTGTTTAAATCCACCTTTGACTGATTGAGACTGTACTTTTTTGTAGGTGCTAAATTCCCTATTAAATGGACAGCACCAGAGGCAATTAACTATGGATCTTTCACTATTAAATCTGATGTGTGGTCATTTGGGATTCTCCTGTACGAAATCGTTACATATGGAAAGATTCCTTATCCAGGTATGGGCATGCGTTTATACCGTTACTCCGTACTTATACTTTGGTGTTAAAAAGCAAAGCAAATACACAGGGAAAGAGCTGGCATCTGACAGCAGCTATTTGGAAAGTGTCTTGCAGGTAACGTTATTGCTTTGGAAACTTAGAGACACTGTGTGCATAAGCCACGTGCCTCTCTGGGGCAAATGTTAGCAAACAGAGTAATGGCACCATGTACAAACAGTGATTTTTGTATATTCAAAAGGTGTTACAGCCGCAGCAAATGCTGTATTGTCACAGATCCTGGCTTCTCCGCCAGCAGCGCAGTCTGTAACGGCGCTGTGTAAGCTGCTGGGTTTTTTTAATATTGTAATATGTCAAAGTATTAAGAAAGTGTTTTCACAAGCAAATAAATGGGCTGTAATAATTTGTCAGTGTTAGCTAATCTATACAACTATGAAAGCAGACCCTAAAGCAGCACTGCTGTGCCGCTAGGAATATTTACCCTTCATTGTTCCATACAGTTCAGGGATGAGACCACAGAGGAGTGCATCAGTCATAGCTGCCTTAAGTAGCCGTGAAAGGGTTACGTGATTTATGTTTAGTTTTTCTTTCTGTTAAACAAAATACATGTTAAAGTTTCCAGCACACAGAAAAAACTTGTATGAGGGATGGTTTTGCACACAAAATTGTCTCATCTCAGGCATAGCTGATTAACTCAGGGTAGCAAACCGCATTCATTTAAGCTTACTGAGGTTATGGAAAATGAACACAAATTCTCTTATCTTGTGGGCAAACAGGGAAAGTACAGCCATATTCACCTGTACGGTGCATCTCACAGATGGAGTGACGAGAAGAACCCTTAGGATGCTGTAGTTTACAGGCAGTAAAAGGAGAGCAGATATTTCATCCAAGCAAAGCTTTCCTAGCATTTCCAGTGTAGCAGCTCTTGCTGTTTAAACAGTGAAAATGTTTTCACCATCATCTCCCGAGCAGATGGAATTCTGCATCCTGAGCTGCCAGAGGTGTCACAAGGGCAGACATGGGTGACCCGAGTCCCAGGTCCTGAAATGACAGTAGGCTCCACATGTCTGGGCAGAGGGAGACCAGACCTCCCACGCCGCTCGGGCAGCAGGGAAGAGGAGAAGGCAGCCAGCTTTACGCTGTCT
Source organism: Gorsachius goisagi (assembly GCA_018403395.1). Taxonomy (NCBI): domain Eukaryota; kingdom Metazoa; phylum Chordata; class Aves; order Pelecaniformes; family Ardeidae; genus Gorsachius; species Gorsachius goisagi. The sequence continues at coordinate 70,406 of BOSO01003906.1, forward strand.
TATGGAAGAACGCACCAACTTTCCATACAAGACATTCTCATTGCTCAGTAAGGCTCCAGTCTAGGAAAGTGCTTGAGCTCAAGGGTAGACCTCTTAAGCTTCAAGAGGCGGCAGGGCTGCTCGCACAGCAAAGTGTTTAAACATATGCTCCGGGTTGGTTTTTAGGTAAGGGCTGTAAAATATGTGAGTGAATAGCAGGTCCTCCCAAAGCTGTCCTAAACACTGCTCATGTTCCCAGGAAAGATCAGATGGGAAGTGTATGCAGCCGAGTAACACCTGGCTCTTCCCACAGTCGGGATGCTTTTTTTCCCCTGTGTATCCAGGCAGTTGCCTCTGCTGAGCTGGGCTCACAGGGTTATGTCTAGATGCTGTCTAGAAAACCATCCTTCCCTGAGCAAACCTATGAGCTCACCTGGAAACCAGCACTACAAAAATATAAACCCCAATCCAATACTTAATTCTGCAGCTAAGTCTGCTCTCTCTTTGCCTCCATAAAACTTCTATATTTTTATTTTAAGAAAAAAATCAATCTGTACAGCAGACACTGTACTACTGTGGGAAAATATCTCTTCTAGGGGAAGTCTGGGCAATATTTATTTTTTTTTTAATATGGGAACATTTTTATGAGCACCATAAATAGGCCATACACTGTGGATTCATTTGTCAGCCAGCAGTTAGAAGCAGAAGCCTCTTGACTGGATAGTGGAAGATTTTAATAGTTTGCAGACATTGCTTGCATTAAACTGGAAGAGGGATATACGTCTATTTTAAATAGAAGCATAAATTGAAATAGCCTATTAGACTGGAAATTGGTACTGAAGAATCAGAAGGACAGCAAAATAAATGGGTGACCAGCTTGCTTTACATGAAGAGATGTGACAGGTTTGGGCAAATTACCCCAGCATGGCAAGAGTAACCTGGTGATAGGTTGTAACCAGCAACCACTAGAGAGAAACAGTAAATTGATTTTCCAATTCTAATGGGAATGCTTCAAAATATTCTTTTCAATTATTAACCAGCTCCAGCAACTGGACAGTATTCAGCATAAAGCTACATAAGAAACACTTAGAGCTGAAAGTGGCAAGTAGTTAATACCTCTGAAGAAAACCTAGGCAGGCAACTTTGGAGGAAGCATTTCCAGCCAAGAAACTTGGGGCTTTGTGAACTTTGTTCTTAAATTCCAACAGCTGTTTCTCTTCCTGAGAAACTCAAAGCAATTAGTGGGACTATAGTTTCGGGAATGACCTCTGAAATATGAAACAAGTATCTGAATCTCTGGGCAAAGAAGTTGAATTGGTTGTTAAAACTAATTTCCAGGTGATTGTATAGCATGTCAAACACTAGCAACAACCATACTTGCATTCCAATTATGCCAGCTGCTCTTCACAAGATACTCCACTTTCTGTACAGTGGGATTCTTCCTCCATACCACTGCGTTCACATCATTTCCCAGGCTCTAACATAAGCAAATATGTCTTTATCTGTGACACTTAACAGGTACCACGGTGTAAATTAACAGGCATGTACCAAACTTTCAGAGCTAATGTCCTTTGCTAGCATTGAAGAGGGTGTAAGTGTAACAAATATGCATGTGGGGAATATTTCTTTTAGTGATTAGGATGTAGTTTTGATGAGACAGGTAATTCTCTAGCCACAACAAAAAAAAAAAAAAAGAAAGGAAAAGTTAAACAAGTATCTATTTTGAGAATACTGCTTGGACTGTGGGGTAGACAGGTAAGCCTTTCTGTTTGAAATAAAACCCAAAACACATTCAAGTATGTTCATGGCATTGTATTTACTATGGAATACTGATAGAAGTCTTTTCATTTTTGTCTTATGAACTTAAATGGTTATTTAATGAATAGTTTTCCTGCAAGTTAGCTGAAATGCAGGCTTTGTCCTTGGCATTCAGAATGTAGCAATCAGTCCTGCAGACACTAGATCTAAGCACAATCCTATAAAATACTTAAACTACAGAATCGGGCTCATTCTGTGCAAAACCCAGTAGCAGCAGTCCTCATGCGTTACACACAGTTAAGTAAGACTTCGCACAACACGAATAACTGTTTTACTGCATACATTATATACAATCCATTTCTTTAAGCTCAAGCAGTCTGTTCTCTATAAAATGCTTTATCGACTTTCTTCCTTTATTTATTTTGTCTTTATATAGCAGTAACTCCTTACTCTGTGACAGCATGCCATTCCAGTGCTACCTTCAAAATACTGTTTTTCTACACATGAGTGTGATATTAGCTCAGAAAAACTTCACTCCTCCTTCCAAAGCGGAACTGAAAATACAAAAGATGTGCCCAAAGTAAGCACTCCGACCCAGAACCAGACTTCATGGCAAAAGTATTTATAGAACAAGTTAAAGGCAAAAGGCTTGAACTGAAGTCAATGATACAAACTATAGTCAACTTGAAAAATCAAAGTAGTTATACTGGATAAAGCTGTCATTTGGTAGTAATTCAAATGTGCCCTTACCTGCCAAGTGGCTTTAGGAGTCAGACAACACGTGCAGACACGCAGAGTCTGCAGCAACAGGGCTGGGCAGCCACTAAGTACTCGGAGGAGCACCACATCTGCATCTCTGCTGCCAGCCTTGCTTGGAGCAGGACCTCAGCAGAGCGTAGTTGCTGTCCCTGCACCTCTGGGGAGCCGGTGTAAGCAGGAGCAGTGAATGTCACCCACTGACAGGGGGTGACAGGAGAGGCCAGTGGCTGTGGGGTCTGGAATAACTCCTCCATCGCATGTATCTAGGACGAAGCACAGGTGCTTTCTGCATGCCCAGTCATCAGAAGAAACAGCATTCACAGGAAGCTGAGAGTCTGTGTCCTGGAGAAGGCAATCCTGGCACAACTACTCCACTGGGTTGCATAAGATTTGCAGAGGAAGGGACAAGCTGAAAGGCACATTTCTGGCTAGGAAGTGGTGAGCCTTTTTCTTGGCCCGGCCATAGCTGAGAGGAGGTGTTGAAAGCATTCTGTGAACTAATCTCTCAAGGATTTAGAAAAGGACTGGGGGGAGAGGAGGTAGGAGGAAAAAAAAAAAAAAAAAAAAAGAGAAGGAAGATGGAGTCCAGGGCAGGCCTCTCTCACATGTCATTAGTTGGCATGTGAGGCTGAGGATGCACTCCTGGTAGTTAGGGTTCTTATCCTCTGAAAGAAAACCATAACAGGGAAACAAAGCAAAGCTCAGCACAGCTGGCAAGATGGTTTTGCACAATAGGAATAAGATGAGGAAGAAGGGAGAGGAAATTGCAAGTTACAAATAACAGTATCACAAGTGACAACATTCAGTATCTTGCAATCAGCAGCACTTACTTACACAAAAGCTGCCATAGAATAAGATCTTAAAGTGCATTACTATGTTGGGCAGGGTGACCAGGAGTATGGTCAAACAGGTAGGCTGCTCGCCATCTCAGTGTGGACAGGGTCTACAGCGAGCAGGTTAGAAGCTCTGCAGCTAAGAGACAAAGGCTGATGCCAGGGTGGGCTTTTGCCACGAATCTTACCACAGCTGGAAGCAGAACAAATGGTGGTAGGACTGGTCAAAGAAACAGAATGGAGCTGGTTCAGGAGACAAGAATTGTGATCTCCCCCCCAGTCTTGTTAAGACTTGGCACTAAAGAAGTCACTACGCTTAACTGGGGAAACAGAAATCTTCCCCCAATATTCTTCAGAGCAAGTCTTGCAGTTCCAAAACACACCTCAGCCTTGTTTATTGAACTCATACTTTTACATAAATAGTAATAGCCTTGTATTATTGGGTGAAGATCTTTAGAGTGAAGTAAATAAAAAAAAGAAGGAATCATTTCTTGAGATCGTTTGATCAAAACTTTCTTTTTCTGTTGAAGGTATGAGCAATTCAGATGTGATGGTTGCTCTTCAGCGCGGATACCGAATGCCACGCATGGAAACCTGTCCAGCTGAGCTTTACGATATCATGAAAACATGCTGGAAAGACAAAGCAGAAGAGAGGCCAACATTTGATTATCTACAGAGTGTGCTTGATGACTTCTACACAGCAACAGAAGGGCAGTATCAACAACAGCCATAGAACAAAGAACACTTTTTCTATTGACATGGATCATTGGCACAGACTATTATTTGGACAGACTGCTCAAACCAATTACTTCACAAGTTTGGATGTCTTAAGCAAGTGTGGAAGCTGAAATGCTGAAGGAAAGAACAATTCTGCAGAGAAATAATAATGGGTTTATTTGGTTAAAACAGTTCCTCTAAAGATTGAAGTTCTCCTTAAATGCTCTGTGTTTTGCATCTGCACAAACATCCCAAACCAAGCAGGCTTTTTGGGGTGGGGAAGGAGCAGGAAGGAAAGCAATCATGCACCAGTACAGTCTGACAACACCTAAGTAATGGAATACATTACAAGGAGCCCTTTATAAAAGGGGTGAGAAGATGCATGAACACCTGTTTTCAAAAGGAAAAGTCATAAAGGAAATCTCACAGATTTAAGACATGGCATGTTCTTAAATCATCTTTTTTTGAAATACAGCATATCATGAAAGTTATTTTTATATCCTTGTTATTTCACAGTAGTAGTTGGAGTACTGTTACCGCTTGTAAGACTTTCTAAACAGTGTCATGGTTTCCTCTAAGGAAGGGTTATGTATGTAATTATTTACACTGAAGATGATTCTGGTTTACTGCTGTATTACTCATTAAATTTCAGATACTTTTCAAAGCACTGCACAGCCATCACAGATGCAGAAGTGCAATATGAACACATGTGACAGCAGAAGCAGCAGCACACCTAGCTCTGTATGCAACCTTCATTTTCCCACAAGGCCAAAGTCATCATCTGAGGTCCATGGGAAAGTACAGGCTTTTGAAGGAAGTTAATACTTTCATTGCAGTCACTGAGACTGTTACCAGTGAAAATATTTTAATCTTAATTTTTAATCCTCTGATTATTCAAGAATATTTCTTATATTTTGCTGCTTTAATCAACTAACCTCAAATCTGTTTTAAAGCTAAAACTAGCCCTAGCACTATCAAAAACAATTGTGGAAATACACAATAGGATATCAAGTTACATTGCAGTGACACAATAAGGTTGTTGCTCAATATATAAATCTAATTCATGAAAGTGAGTGCAGTTTGCTAAGCTCTAGATGTTGAATTGTACTATTAAATTACTCACCAAAGCAGCTGAGCTACTGCAATTGCAATGTAACTACAGCATAGCTTCCTTTTTTTATTTTTCTCAAAGTGACACTGGCTCTTACAACTGAAACCCAGTACATCTTTGCCACCCCTCAGGCCAATTATTTAGGTGATGGTACTTTGCAGAAGCTTAAACCCCTTTTGATAAAGCTTCAGTGTGCCTGCAGCTGACGTTCAACAACATAAATATTCATTGCTTTTCTTTTCCATTGGCTTCCTTCTGTCAAACTGTGCAGTTAAAAATGTAAATAGTTTCTATTGTGCGGTGATTTTTAATTTTAATAAACAATTAATCTGAAGCAAGTTGTATGGTAGTAATTTGAGATAAAACAAATGGCTGATGTTCTATGCAGAGGGATAGCCTCATGTATAACAGGGAAACATCTGTTCATCACCACTAACAACATTAATTTGCAACAGTAAATATTAACAGATTCTGCATCCATTGAGCTTTGAGAAACTGGAAAGGACTGAACCAGCCCTTTCTACATCCTTACTAGGGTTTCTTTTTGGTGGAGAGGGCAGGAAGAGATGTCAGGCCTCAGCTGTCCTTTAAAACTGCTTCTCTGAAGTCTTCAATATAATAGCAACACAGTCCATTGCAACTCTTTGGAAAAACATTACAGTTAAGAATTGGTCAATACTTTGCTACAGGCTTCATTTTATTTTAAGGAAAAAAAATAGCTTAAGGTAATGTAATCTTGTCTTTCAAACCATTTCCTGTAACCAGCCAAAGAGCTCTGATAAGTAGGAGGGAACACACAAACAGCAGTTGCTCAGGGAATAGATTATAGCTAGCTTTATACAAACTTGCTAACACGCACTCCCTGACAAGCAACAGACTGTCAGTGTAACACCATTTCAAACCATCTAGTGCTATAGAAAGGTTCCAGCATTAGCCAGGTCTGATTTATTTTTTAACTTCTGTTTGAATATTGCTGTTCTTAAAGCAATTTGTACTTAACAGCTTTCTTATTCAAGGGATGAACATTCAGTGTAGTTTAGCACTACACCAAAGTATTTTTTAATAGCTGGAATAGTTTGTGTGGGAGTAGAATATTTTAGAAATTCTACCCTGGAGGGTTTATAGGCCTGGAGCCAGATAACCTCTGTTTAACAGAAACAGTTTAAAACATAAGAACAGCCCTGGCTCAAGTGCTGCATCGCCAGCCTGGTTAAAGACGCATCAGAGCGATTACTTAGCATTGCATTTGCACAGACTAACCCAAACCTCAAAGGCCTGGCAAGGACACTCACACCAGAGAAAGTCTGTTCCCAGCATCACAGAGGAAGGCTGCTCCACCTAGTGCCTCCACAGGGAGGGTGAGATTCTTCCTCTGAACTGTGTCCCCTTCCACTATGAGAAACAGCATTACAAAAACTGATCAATCCCATTTACTTATGAATTCTGCCACCTTCTAAAACAATCCTCCAGCACTTACAAGCATGGTACTTTCACAGTAGTTAAGGAAAAAAAAACACCCAAACAACTCACACCCTCACTGGCTGAAATAGCTCTAAGAAAGCTATGTCAAATTTTGTCATGCTCTGGTCTTCCTTCCTTGAGTTACTAGATTAAGGCAAGTAATATAATCAGGGCTATGATTCTTTCAGCTCAAGAAGATCATAAGTCAATCACCATGATCATTGGGCCTTTAAGTTTATGATCATTCCTTATCTTGATTTCACCAATTTTCTCACCTTTATAAAATGGTCAGAGCTTAATTTAGCAACGGAAAATTTTATTATAAATAGATTTTTCAAAGTTTGATGCATATTCTTAGTGGAAATTCAAGCAATATTAGAACAAGTTCCTTTACAAAGCCAAGTTAGATGAAAAATAGCAAGGATCCAGGTAAGACCTAATTTTTTGCCTCTTTTATGAGGCCTTATTTTTAGCAATTTGCTCAGTTTGGTCCCAAGATGGCAGTTTCCAGGTCAAAGTCAGAATATTAACTGAAGAACCAAGCTATTTTAACTACTTGAGATTAAGCTTACGGGCCATCTGATTTCTAGGAATCAATGATGAAAGTGAAATACTTTATTTAAGAAGGTAACAAGACCAGCAGATTACGAACATCCCACTTTACATGAATCACACACCCATATAAAAGACCATGATACCAGTTACTCAAGAATTAAAATTATATATATCTATTTCTCAAATCACATCCCTGTATCAACAGTAAAAGCACAAGTTTAGGTCTATACTTAGATAGCTCTAAATTCAACCCTGATTCAATTAAAACAGTTCTGCATTAAACATTTTTCTGTCAGTTAACATGACAGTGAAGATTGCATCTGGGAGTGAGAAAAAGCTACCAACAGTTTAAGGTCAATAGAACAGCCCAGTAATTGCACACTGATTAATCAAATATTATTCTTTTGCTTTATGAGCTAACAGTACTGGTTTTCTTGAAGAGAATGAAGCATCTTCATACTTCCCCCAGCCTTTACCAAGAGGTGTACTAGTAGTGGCTGCTACTGTGGATTTCAGGTTAGCCAACAAACCTTTCCTGGGTTTTTGTTGCTTTGGCTCCTCTCCAGAGGAATGCTTTTTCCGTTCATCAAGTTCTTTTTGCAGGGAAGACACCGTTTCTTCAAGCTCAAGAACACGTTTAGCCCAGTTCTGAAGACTATTCATTTCTTGATCCTATGAGGATAAGGCTGTGTTAGGTATGTGAACACTCCAAAGTCTTGTTTACGTAGTTAATTTTCTGTTTCAGATTATTTTACTATACCAGTAAACACCCCTGTTATTAACGATGCCAAATGTCTATTCGGTACCTATTTCTTCTGAATTACTTCTATGTAATTTAGAGAACAGCAAACTACAGGGCCATCAGATCTAGTTAGAGACTAAGTCTGACTAAAGAACCCAAGGCTAAAATGCTTAGCCACACTATGCAAAGAATTGCTGTTGTTCTAGGAACCAAATAAAGAAGGCTTTCCTGTCTTAAGCTGCAATTACTGAAAGCAAAACTGGTCAAATCAAAACTTATAGTCATTAAGTCTGCTAACCAGGACTGAATAAATGCTTTGAGTGGGCAGAATAGAGAGTCTTAAAGATGCTCTCTAATCCTCATGGTTAACAAAAAGTCACTTTCCCATATCTTAGAAATGATTAAGAAACAAAGTTCAAGATGACTGATTTTCAGTCTCAGACTAAAAAGCCTGCAGAAGTTAATTTAATTTTCAAAGGAAAACTTCACTAAGCAGTGTTATACCTGCCTTGCTTCATTTGCAGATTACAATTGAGGCATAGATGCAAAGTGTCAAGAGTTCAAAATTTTTATGTTTTTATTTAGGAATCCAGTTGATGTCTGAGGTCAGATGCTATCAACTTTATGAAGTCCCTGCTTTTCAAGGAAAGATTTCTTCTATTTGCCTATCTCTTATCCAGCTTGGCCACCTCTAAAGGAGTGTCAATATAGCTTTAAAGCTATAGATCCTCAGGTCTTGTTGCACTAACATTTGTGTGACAGCTTGCTTGACCTCAGCAAAACACTTCATGACTAGAGTTATAAATAGTATTTTCTTTGCTTGACAGTCACTTGTGGCATCTTTAGATTAGCAAGAGTTGCCAGCACAGTTACCCTATTGACTAAGTCTATCACTTAAACTGAAAAATTAGTCTTGTCTTACAAGATACAAAGTCAAGGAGTGAAACACAATGGCTCTGAGCTCATAATTCAGGAAGTTAATTCAGAAAGTTAGGGACAGAAAGAAGGAAAGCAAAAACCACCAACTTAGTAAAACCACTATGCTAACATAGAAGCATTGAATGGTTTGGGTTGGAAGGGACCTTTAGAGGTCATCTAGTCCAACCCCCCTGCAGGGAGCAGGGACACTGCTAACTAGATCAGGTTGCTCAGAGCCCCATCCAACCTGGTCTTGAATGTTCCCAGAGATGGGGCCTCCACCAACTCCCTGGGCAACCTGTTCCAGTGTTTCACCACTCTCACAGTAAAGAATTTCTTCCTTATATCCAGTCTAAACCTACCCTGTTTTAGTTTAAAACCATTATCCCTTGTCCTGTCACAACTAGCCCTACTAAAAAGATTGTCCCCATCTTTCCTATAGGCCCCCTTTAGGTACTGAAAGGCCGCAATCAGGTCTCCCTGCAGCCTTCTCCTCTTCTCCAGGCTGAACAAGGCCAACTCTCCCAGCCTGTCCTCACAGGAGAGGTGCTCCAGCCCTCGGATTATTTTTGTAGCCCTCCTCTGGACCTGCTCCAACAGTTCCATGTCTTCCTGTGCTGAGGACTCCAGAGCTGGATGCAGTGCTCCAGGTGGGGTCTCACCAGAGCAGAGTAGAGGGGCAGAATCATCTC